>VZTY01021094.1:610244-660516 GCA_013400935.1 Turnix velox
TCCAGAACTGGACACAATACCCCAGGTGGGGCCTACACCAGTCAAGTAGAGGTGCAAAAATAACCTCTTTTGACCTGCTAGACACAGGATTTGTCTGGGGTTGTAGAGATTTAAACTGCAACACAGAGTAAAAATACTCAAGCTCTAATATTCATGCAGAATTTTAAAATGTGGGAAAAAAAACAAAGGGAACTTCAAATTCTGGCGAATGTTAAACAAAACATGTAATCCAACCTAAAAAACCATAGTGACAATCAAAAGCAAAATACATCTAAAACAATATTAAGTAACAATATTACATCTTTGGGCCTGATTTCCTCCTGAATAATACACAATGACTTTTGCCTTTAGGTATGCAAAAAAAGTATGAAATTTTTCTTAAAGGGAAAGCATGTGGCAGTATTACATTTTGCTGACATGCAAGGTTATTTTAAGACTATTCTGTATAATATTTCTTTCTGATTCTAGTGACCAAAACAGGAAATTTTTGTGGAAAGTTCAGTCATCATGTAGTCTAAAGAACAATTGTGTAGAAATACTTCCATATTTAATGACTGTAAACCTTCCAGTAGATGTTGCTACACCATCCAAAGCACAGAGCACAGCAGATGAAATTTTGCCCGTTGTTTATACTATATAAAAGAGCACTGAGATATTAGGTTGAGATCTGAGATGCTGATTGTCTGCATTAAGTTGCTCACTAGCACTGTTTGGGTCATTTAGGGTTCTTGTGCCCAAATCAAGTTTTGAAAGGAAAGGACTTTAACAGTGGCTTAGACTTTGTCATTATGAATACAAAAAAGCCAGTATGCCCAACACCGGGAACAGAGAACTGTTCCTTGTCTTATTTGCCAATATACACATAGACATTGTGCCCAGCATCAAGTTTAAAACACAAACAGAACAGCTGAAACCATAGTCTCAAACCATAGTCTCAAGTTTTATTAAAAATATAAACCAAACCTCACCAGAGCCGAGTAGAGGGGCAAAATCACCTCTCTTGACCTGCTGGTCACACAACTTCACTGTGTCCAAGTTTTCACTTCTATAAATTGTTACTTAGTAGCTAATAAGAAAACCCAACAATTAATGTATATTTGATTTAGTAAAAGCCAGAATTTTAGCTCAGTCAAAAGAAAGTGGAGATGCCAATGTAAGCAATAGAGCGTGAAATTTTATCAACTTTTTATCAATTTTATCCATCATGCTCACTTTGTACATGTCACACTCAGCTTCCTCATTGCCCTCTGCTGTATTTTCTGCATACCACAAACTAAAATTTTTCTACTATGTAGAGCTGCAAATCCTTTGTCCTTACAGATATGTGAAGCATCTCTTCTTTAGCTTTTTACTGCAACCTCTTATAACACTTCAGAGAAGGATATCTCCATATATGAATCATGACACAGATAGTTGCATACCTATACAGCTCTAAAGCACAGGTAGAAGGTGACAAAGAACTGCAGGGATAGTGTTGGGGGATGGGCACAGGCTAGGGAGTTAACGACTGCCATCAAGTTCTCGGAGCAAGACAAAAACATCGATCGAGGCCTGAGGCAGACCTCGCCAGGTTGGAGCCATAGCCGCGTGACGACCTTGACGATCATGTATGTCCTTGGAGGCCTGGGGGACTGCTGAGAACTAGTGAACAAGGAACTCGTAGTCAACTGTGCCAGAAAGAGAAAGGAGAGAAACCGCAAGGGGAGGGCTCGACATTGATGATGTAACATGTGACCAATCGGAGTGTGACTAGTGGGCATGGTTAACCATAGCTGTATATAAGCTTGTCTGATGCTCTCAATAAACGAGATTTGCTGATCATGATAGCGTGAGGCTTGTCTCCCACGACTCCGTTCCCAACAGGATAGAAGAGGTTCCAGGGCATGGGAATTTCCTGAGCTCTGCTACCAGGAGCAGGCAAAAGGATGTCTCCTACTCTTGCAGGTCACTTTAGAAACCATCCCCTCGCCAGCCTTCCATGTATTGAATTTTTGCAGCCTTTTCTGTACATGACCAAAGAGTTCCATATAAGATTTAATGTTACACGATTATTATAATGTCTTTCTGGATTTTAACTCTTATTACTAAAATAACACCGGAATTATCAATACCACAAAAACATTGTAACAGGAATATTATTTGTCTAAAATAACCATTTAGTTCCAATCACCCTGCCATGGGTAGGGATTACTTTGCTAAACGCTCCATACAGCCTGGTCTAGAACACTTTCAGGGATCCACAGCTTCTCTGGGCACCCTATTCCATATTCTCACTCACTTCATAAGAAGGAGTTTATTCCTGATAAATCTACCCTCTTCCAGTTTGAAGCCATTACCACTATGTCCTACATCACTGCACTCCTTGACAAAGAGACCCAACATCTCTCTTGTAGCCCTACTTAAGGTACTGGAAGGCTACTCTAAAGTCTTCCTGGAGCCTTCTGGAGCTGAACAGTTCAGAGTCTCTCAATCTTCGTAGCAGAGGTGATCCAGACCCCTGATCATCTTTGTGGTTCTCTTCTGGATCTACTCCAGCAGGTCCATGATCTTGTGTGGAGGACTTCAGAGCTGGATTCAGTACTCCAGGTTGAGTCTCACTAGAGCAGAGCAGAACAGAACAGAGGAGAGGAGCAGAATCAACACCTTTACCTGCTGGCTTCTCTTCTTTTGATGCAGCCCAGGATATGGTTGGCTTTCTGGGCTGCAAGCATATGTTGCCAGCTTATATTGAACTTCTCATCAAACAAAACCCTCAGGTTCTTCTCATCAGGGCTGCTCTCCACTCAGCTCACATTTATGCTTGTATTTGCCATGACCTAGGTGCAGGAATTTGCTCTTGGCTTTATGATGGTATACATTATTTAACTATAGTTAATGATATTTTAAGATTCATGCTCAACCCATAGTGCTAGTTTGGATCATGGTTAGGCTACTCAGCTTGTAAAAATGTGCATCCATTAATAACCCCACAAGACCAAAAATTACAATATGTATACATTTATTGCAATGACATTATGTAAACTCAAGTGCTCCCTTTAGGTTATCATGTTTCTATGGTTTTGTACAAGATATTCTTTGAGAAATTTGTAATGAACTACCTCAGAAACCTGAAACTTCTTTGTTGTATATGTTTCCATGCTGTATCCTCACTCCATTATTTCCCCTGCATTTATTTAATCCAGAATATATCCGGAAGAGAGTTTAGGCTAAAAAATAAGGCTGGCAGGATTTTTCAATTGCCGACAAAGCAATAGTTAGTACTGAGTGAGCTTAAAGACAAAAAGGATACATGTAGTGTTACAAACCTTATCATAAGTTGTTTGTCTGACTAGGAAAGCATAGGCATGTTTATGTTCACATCTGACCATGTTAATTTAAGTGAGTCATACAAGAATAGAAAAGGTTATTTGATGACATATGAGATCAGTTTCCTTAATTGTTATTCCCTCTTTGACTTTATGCTTCTTGACCTTTTTCAGCCATCCCAAGAGGAAACAATGTGATCTCAAAGAAATGTTCAGGCACTGGCATATACTTACTCCATGGCTCAACTACACAAGGATTCAGTTATCATATTTACAGGGCTGGGATTTCTTAAGGGAACTCTTGCTGCTGAAAACAACTTCTGCACAAATTTGTGTAAAGTTATTATTTTTAACTGAAATACAGCCTGGAAATACTATATTAAAATATCAGTTCCTTCCAGGAAAGGCCAATAATACCAAGCTACTTAACACAGATATTCACAGATAAATATCTGTCCAACATTACTTCAGCAATAATTACCATCTCAAAGGGTGTAGTTGTATTATCTAGCTCCCCAGTGGATAAATTGCAAGGTCAGTCTTGGTGAGAAAATTTTTCTATCTGCTATTGAAAAATAACACAAGCTAGTTTGGATGCAGTGTACACCAGCATACTTATGTAATTGAGATTTTCTTCCCATTTTTGTAGCTTTTTGTTTTAATAGGACTTGACAAAGAAAAATGCCATCACTACCAGTGCTGACACACACAAAATAATAGAAAAATGACACACAGGAAATAAAGGAAGACTAAAGGAAAAATTGAGAGGGAGGAAGATGATGAATGATAGCTATGTATATAGCAATAGATACGGATTTCTGCATAGACTTGTGCATCCTACACAAACGAAAAAGGTATTTGCTCTTTTATAAATGCATCGGTATCTCATGGAGTATAATGTACATCTCTCATGTATCAATTCGTAGCTCAAAAAGTCACCAATACCCCTGCTCTAGAGAATCATGTAACACCATTCCTAAAGCATCGGCAAATCTGTTTTTAATCAGCATCAGCAAAATTGTGCTCCTGGTGATGTAGTTAGCCAGTCCTGATGGTTCACCCACTTTGGCCACAAGCCTGAGGTAGTCACTTCACCTCCTTGCACCGAGGAAGTATCCTTCTGCTGTACAATTCTGAAGCTGATGAACTGTTTCAGTTACCTCAGGTTTTTTTAGAATTCAAAATAATGATTTGTTCCTTTATGCCAAAGGGTAATTCAGTAAGAAGAATACAAACTATCTTAGAGTATGTCTTTTCAGATTTACCTCTGACTGGTGTCAGACTGAGGAGAGAACTCAAGCTACCTTAGTGTTCCACTGAGCATCGCAAATGCTACTAAAAAAAACCCCATCATATATGAATTAATTTGCATAGAAGAACATCAACATACTGTAGTCATACATGAAATATTGTAGTCTATACCGTCGCTAGTCTTCATAACTTCATAATGTAAAAAATACTTCCTTCTCAAAATATTGATTCCAGAGTCAGTTCTTATTCTCAGCTGAGATTTTCCTTGTAACTAGAAGATTGAAAACTTTAGGTTTTTAATTAGAAAAGTTGATTCATTTTTTTCCCTGAAGTTGATCAAATAATTTTCCTATCACAGTATGAACATGAAAACATGGAAACTGTAATTATACTTTTAAAAATAGTGTAGCTATAAATTGGGTATTTTTTGAATCTTTGTGAAAGATTAATGATAGTTATAAAAAGCAAATCTTACTGATCTGTTATATGACAGACAGCAGCAAATAAAAAACCAGATTCAAGACTATTAACATGTATAATTATATTCATTCATTCCTTTTAAAATTGCTTAAAGCTCAGCTGGATTTAATATTTCCTTCAATCAACAACATGCAGGATGTGCTGAAGAATAAATTATGATTAGAATACAGACAATATGAAGCAAAGAGATGTAGACCATTAATTTAATTCATGACATTTTCAACACCACTTTTATGAAAGTCGTGGATTTTATTCAAATGGACTTTATAGAGCTTTTGAAGTAAGCAGTCTTTGAAGTTCCTTATTTGTTGTTACACTTATCATGAAATGTCAAAGAAAAATGCTTTATTACTATCAGAGGTGCTTTATTACTCATTTTAGGGGGATTATCAAAATGAGAATCACCATCCAAAGGCAGATTTATCAGGTCATAAATTTTGCACATTATTTTGATAATAAAAATTGGCATTGTAATTATCTATTTTCCCCAGATACTTCCTCTGCAGGAATGAAGGCTGACAAAAACTCCACCTTCTTAAGGAAGTTCAACTTAGTCTACACTTATTTTCCTGCATGATGAGACAAATAAATTGTTGAAAAAAAAAAAAGAAAAGACTCGAGATTCATATGTTTATTACCTATGAACCAGTCTCTGTTATTACAGGAGCTGGAATAAATCTACAGATTTAAAGGAATGCTTGCTATCATAATATTGTTTTAAATTGTTTTCATAGTATGATAATCTAAATACTCAATGAAAACTGATTATAAGCAGCAAAAGATCAAATCTCAACAATTATCTCTTAAGGCAAAAATGATTCTGATTTAGAATGGTTTAGAATGGAAATATTAGAAGGAAAGAAGATGCCACTACAATTGAAAGGATATTTTACACCTCATTTTTACTTCAGCATCTAAGAACAGAGATTTAGGATTTTATAATTTTCTGTCCAAGGTTGGCATCTAATTATTAGGACAGAAAAATAAGGAATATGTACATTAATTTACATGACATTCTCATTCAGGATTAAAAAATGAATTCTGAAACATATTTTTCTAGCTTCCTTACAGTAAGGATATAATAATGATGCAAGGATCATCAAATGATGGGTTTGGCTTTGGACCCATATGTATGGCTTATACACATTACTAAGCACAGGAGACAGTGTATGTGTACTTTAGGTACAAAATTATATTTATAATACTACCAGTCCAATACAGTTAAGACTGTCACAGCATTAAATATGATGGGGAGGAGAAAGGGAAGGAAATCCTTAAGAACCTACAGATATCTACCTCTTTAAAGCAAGGTTGTTGCTGCAGAAAAAAACCCCAATATTCTGCTGAAAAGTCATTATGAAGTTGAAAGTACCTATGTCACAGCCATACTGTTGTTTGCTGTTTAAAAGAATACTTATACCTATCTACCAAAAGGAATATTTCTTTGGTATTGCATGTTTATTAATTGTGCACTTTATACAAATGTTTCTATGCTCTCAATTTATTGATCAAAGCAGAAAAATTATATTAATTCCCTCTTAATTTTTTTCCAAGACCTAATGCACACTAGGATCAGAAGGCAATGTCTAAAGGCACATACCAAAAAGGATATTTATATATTGAAATGTTTAAGAGGATTGTGAATTTCCGTTAAATGGAAGAGCTAATAAGTGTAGGAGTACCTTATTTCTTTTGGTGCTCCAGACCTATAAAGGACCAGTTCAGACATCACAACATAAAATCCTGATAAAAGTTGTTGCGTGAAATGTCTTAAGAGCTCCTTAAAACTAAAAAAAAGAGCTGTTTTCCAGGTCTAGCACTGCTTTCCAGTCTCTTTTCAAAATCAAGTATGTTGGGGGTGACTGCAGATTCTGCAGATTCTGCAGATTCTGCCATTATTGTGTTGGAAACCAAGCAGGAATACTTCAGAAGTGAGAATTGAGTGTGGAGTTGAAAATTTAATGGAGAAGTAAATCATTTAGATACGGAAACTAAAAACAATCAGAAAGCCAGGCCTGGCAAAACACTGAATTTCCACCCTTAAAAAAATTAGTGAGCAACAAGAAGAAATAATAGTCTTCAGCAATTAATAATTTTTGAATAATAGCTAAGGAATGTAGACTCCAAAATGATACATGCAATATTTACAGAGCATATTTCATAAAGGATTGTTTGGTGCCTCACACTAAGATCAGAACAAGAATGTGATAATGATAAACAGAGAAATGCTTAACTTTAGACTACTTCTCTTTGAAACTGGCTGTGTAAAACACTGAGCTTGATGCTGACTGAGCCACAGATTGCCAGCTACAGCTCCTATCTGAAGACAGTCCCACTAACACCCTCACACAAAAAGCTTTTTAAAAGCCAGTACATTCTTGGAAACTGGTGATTAATGAGTTCCTTTTATCTTTTCATAATTTTCACTTTTAATAATAATAAAAAAGAAAGGGCTGGCCAGTCTCGATTCTCACAAAAAGACCACACAATATAGAATATTGGATCCTATGGCCTCTGAGACTGAACAGCAGCATCTGTAGTGCAGCAGGAATATGTGGTCTCCCCTTTTAGTTAAAAGCTGCATAGTCCCAGCTCTTCTTGAAAATCTGTGGGAGTTTAGTGCTTACATCAGTGAGATACTTTATAAATATTTACCATTTATTTCAGTTATTAAAATAAATACTACATTACATAAACCAGATTCAGAAAGTAGCTATTTCATACTCTCATGCCAAATGGATGTCAGTCATTGTGCACGATAGATCAATGGCCTCTTTTGGCTCTGAATAAAAGAAACATTCTGGAGTTGTTTCTAATTAGAACACTATGAGTTAAATGAACTGCTAACAGACAGTCTTGCAGATTTACAGGGCCTTCCATACTGAGAGTGAAGATGAAGGTGCAAAAAAGTGTGCTTTACAGTAAAGACAACCAATAATGGCGAGGAGTAAAACTTTTTTGTAGAAAAATATTTTGGCTGGGCTTACCATGGGCTTGCAAAAATCCCAGTGTAATCAATAGAAATATTTGTGATGCAGGGCCCTACACAAAAAAACCCCACAGTTTGCCTTAATTAGACATATGAAAAACAAGCACATGAATGTGGTGAGTGAGTGTATGTCGATTATCTGTTGTAAAACTCAGCTCTTAATTTTGAAGGTTTTGATCTCTGAATTTTCAGATGGGTCATTATAAATTCACAGCAAAATCTGAACAGAGACTCTCCAAATAATGGAAGGTATGCAATTTAGGTTCAAATCTACACCTCTCAATATACATAGTGCTGATCTTCAGGCAAACAATTCTTTACTTTCCTACCACTGCCTGCAGTTTCACTGGGGATGGGGAATAGTAAGGAAAGCAAACATCCCAAATGTAAAGACAGAGAGCACTCAAGAGATTTTGAATTAAAACTTTAGCAAACATCTTGTTTGCAAACATCTACTTTTAGCAATATGCAAGAAGACTAGGTTTTGGTATCTGAATTCTGAAACTTGAAATGTGAGTAAATGGAATTATAGATCATATTTGTTATCCACTAAATAATTCATTGTTCCATTTTATACATGCAGCCTTTAATTAACTTACTGACTCAGAGGCATGATACTACTAATCCATTCATTTCCCCAAGCCCGCAGAAAAGTCTAAAACATGTGTGGGCACCAGCAAAAGACGGGAAGATTATTAAAAAGGAATTTTTAATCAGCAAACCTCAGGCAGCTGGATCCTTTTCTCCCAGCTATGAAGACCAGATTGAGGAGTGATTGATAACACCTGTTAACTACTGGCTCTTTCCTGAAGCTGTTGAGTCCCAATGCATGTACAACTTTTTGGGAAATAACTAGTCACAATTGTATAAAACATAGAACAATTCTGAGGAACAGGCATTTTTGCTGGATGTATCAAAAAATTTCTGCTTCACTATTGTTAGTAAACTAACCTTTAAATGCAAGAAACAGAATTTGGGTGATTTCTTCTAAAATACATATGTCAGACATACGCATCTGAAGGGGATGTATGTAGATCCGCCTCATCTACTTACTTATGTGCTTTTTCACTTTATAGATATCTTTCTTCCTTTTATGCCTTCCTTTTTTTGGGAAGGATGGATTATTTTAATCAATTAAACACAGGACAAAAGGAAAATTATCTACATGAAAGTTCATTGGCTTACAATAGCATCCAACTATATGATAACATACATGATACAATACATAAAAATGATGCATTATGTGAAGTATTCGGAATTTTTTAAAACCAGGAACAATTAGGAACTGTTACAACAACATTCTAGTAGCTAATAATTTTCTTTCTCTTTGTTTCAGATAGGGTAGTCAATTTTGCTTGCAGATCTCTTTTCAACCTTTTATGTAGACCTTAATTTTACCCATGCTTACATTACCTTCTTCTATCAAAGCAAGAATGATTTTTTAAATAAAAAGTTATCAATAACTGGTTTTTTTATGGACATATGCTATAGAAGATAGAGACAGATGTAATTTCTCTATTTTCACCCTTGATCCTAGTCTACTTAATTAAATATCAGACTAGATAATCCCTTAGGTCGGCTCATTATTCCAGTCTATTTAATACCAGTATATCACACTGAGATTGGTTACTGTGCTCTTATGGGCCTTAAAACATATAGGTTTAAAGATTTGCAAGGTAACTGAAGTTGTGACCTCCTTTTTGAGCAAAAGAAGGGGGCAGGATAGAAGGGATAATTCAGAGAAAGGTGGCTTAAGTGCAGCACTGGAGCTATAACCCCTGAAGTTATTTAAACCTTTATCTTTTACCAGCTCCTATGTAGTCCCTGCTGGGTGAAATCTCCAGTTGGCCTGTAAGACATAATCACCTCTGGCTGGATGAGTATTAGCAGCTCATTTGCATAAGTACTTGTCATTATCATTAAGTGTGTTTGCTTTCAGATATATTTAAGTCCACATTAACTCCTTCTTGCCTGACATGAGGACCTTTCAAATTGGCAGTGACTGAGTTGTATTTCCTCTGAACCAGTCTTCTACTTAAGACATATCTAGGGCAGCTGTATTCTTTAATTACTCATCTAAGGGAAATGTTTCCATCTACTGCATGAAAAATTTAAGACACATAACTTCTGTTCAAAGTTAAGATGTGGTCACACTGAAATGAAAATATTACTTTAAAGCATAATACACTAATAATAAATGGGGTAACCTACTTACTAGAACACTTCCCTACGGTCTCTGAAGACCGTAGTTGTAATCATAGCTCTATACTGTGTTGATGACTGTTCTTCAAGATTTAGTTGATATTTAGGTAGCTGAAACAAACAAAAATTTAAGTGCCTGCAAATTAGTGTACAGCCATATCCTAGGGTTAGCCATCCAGACACTGTGCCTTGTATATCAGGAACACATTTAGCAGTAAAGCTCAGGAGATGTGATACCACTGTAAATTTGATTCACTGCATGGGCTCACATTCCCTCTCATATAGTAGGGATAAACTTCTGAGTATACATACTTTTCTCCCTCATTGTGTCTGGCTTCATGTACCCTACCATTGACACCGCGGGGAAGTGACACCTCAGGAAGGATAATCAAGGACCAACCAGTAGGACTGAAGTGCTACTGTCTAGAGATGGCAATCTCACCCTGCCCCAAAACTTCGAGCACCTCTGTACTCTCTGATAATCCTGAGCATGGACTTTAACAAACATCTACTTCTTTTATCTCAGAACATGAAAGTTATGGACTTTCATAGGCAAGTGCTTTTGTGAAGCCAGGGCATTGAAGTCTAAGGAATAGAAGATGCTCCACAAGGAGGGGAAAGACATTATTTACCTGTTGGTTACAGCAAATAAGGAGGTGGGGAAACCTGCCTCTAAGGCTTATTCTCTGAATTTCTATACATTTTAAATTAGTGAAAAAAGAAGTAATCTTGAGAGACAGAACTGAAATCCAGAACCTCTCATGAATGAGACATGTCTATCAAGCTAAAGAACCACTTCCCCTTTAGTTGGTCTCCTTTAGGGCATGTCATTCCTGAGAGCCTCCTTTTCTGTCTTATTTTGGAAAGTATCCATCTTGAAAAACTTACTACTCTGGATAGAGCAAGGGGTTTAACTGAAAGATAAATTAAACCTTGCTGTTCTACTTAGTAAAGCAGCCTGACAGTTAAGCTACTGATAAAGAACTTAAGGACTATTAACAGTGGCTTTACTTTAGAAATGTTTACACATAGTTTTAAACCAAAAATACCTAAAATTTATTTTTAAAAAAAAGCAATTTTCAAAGAAACTATTTTCATCTGACATGGTTCAGAAATGTTGAAAGTTCACATATCTGCTGGGTATTAGATATGGCTCTGTTGTAGTTTCTGACTTAGTTTTGCAGGAACAGAGTGGGTCAGTTCTCAGCCTGAGACATGGTATTTAATGTATTAACTGAGAAGGACTAAAAAAAAACTTAAAGGAGAGTTTCTTAGTAAAATCTAGAAGCATTTCGCCTCAACCTCTGAGCAGGATTTTTGGACCATAACTTTTATTTCACATGCCATTCCCCCAGTTCATTTTTCCAGTATAACAGTTTACATTTCCTCACTCTCCTCTGGCAATGAAGAGTAGTGCAGAGTTTGTTCCTGTAATGTAATATTTCAGAATATTCCCTCATAACTATTTAAGTAAATTTTGAAATTATTCCTTACCTATTCCTGAAAACCTGTTGTATGAAAATCTGCTCTAATTGTTAACTCAGGGAATTTTCCCTTCTTTTGCAGTGACAAATCATGTGGTAATGACAGCCTCAGGCTTCCCTTGGTAAAACTTAGGCAACAAACATCTTGAAAATCTTTTTTGCATTTTCGTAGCATGAAACTTCAGGCAAAAAGACTAATATCATCTGTTGTTATATCAAATAAACATATTATATATTCAGGTCACATTAATAATTAATATCCTGCATATGGTTTAAAATACATGTTCTTACATCTACTATTTTTCTTCGGAATAACATGTGAACTGTGTTTTGCACCCAGCTTTATTTATATTTTTGGTAAACTACATATCAACACATGTTAATGCTCTGGGAATGGATGTTTTTAATAAAAATTAGTCACATTCAGGATACTTAACTCATTTTCTGCGGACTCACGGTTAGGATTCTCCTAGAACAAGAAGAATCACATCTCTTATTAATTGTGTCCCTTTTTTTTTAATCCCCTCCTGCAACATTCATCACGGAATGTAAAGTTGGAGGGCAAAGGAATACAGACTTATTTTGAAATCTTAAAGTAAAGTAAACAAAGTAAATATCACTTGGTAGAAAGCAATGAAGTAGAATTGTTATCACAGGAGGAGTTTTATCAATGTCTGTGCTAGGTATAGCATTGATTGGCAAGTTTTCACATACTTCTTTCCAAAATGGAAGAGTAAAGCCCTCACCTCTTACAATATTTTCCTACAAGCAGAAAGTCTGAATATATCTTCCTGCTCACATTAATGTGCACTAGGTCACGCATGCTTTCAACAATTTATATTAAATCCAAGTTATCTCTGAATGTATTTGTGATAAGCCTGTAAACCTGTAAACAACATTCATCAGCATATTCACAGCTGAAATTCTTTGTGCACCTTTCCTACTAACCCTCTGTTTCAAGGGTCATGTAGAAATAATTTCCTGGTGATGTAGGAATGCCAGTCACTTTAGCCAGATTTTAATGTCTTACTTTCTGAAAAAAATCCCAAAATGCATTTTTTACACAAATGGGATTTAACATTTTTAAATTTGAATTGAATTAAGTGAAAAGTAATGTGACTCAGTAATACTGAGTCAGAAAATTTGCCAGCATTAATCACCTTCAGGAACTGATGTACATGAATATTTCTACTTTGTGTTCATAATGGAGACAGATCCCTGATACGAAACCTGTGCAATACCGACAGAAGAACTTCCTGAATCATTCTCTCCTTAGGGACTGAGAGCAAATTTTCAGTTAAACTTTTGTTTCTTAAACTCTGTCTGGGAATTAACAAGGCATGATAATTTTTAATGTCTTCTAGTTGCATTATAATCTAAACTAATCAAATGCCTTAAATTATGAATGGCTGATTTATAAATTATTCCCTATTAGCTTATTCCTTATTTTTAAACATAAAAGGAAAAAATGTATTCTTTCTGCTGTAGATACGAAGAGCATGACTGCTGAATACAAGTGTATTTGAAAGACAGCAGTGTATTTGACTCGGCCACATCACTACATGCTAGACTTTGCTGGCAGCTCACTATACACAGGTAAGCAGTCTAAAATACAAAGCAGAAGATAGTAGAAAGTTGCAGTGCATTTGTTTTTTTTGCCTCATCCCTAAAGTCATTAGGCTAAGTACCTTGGAAAAGAAAAATTATAAACTACAAAGTTTATTAATTACCAAAACATTTTTCCCCAGAATGCTTATGCACTTCAGTCTCTATGCACGTTAAGCACTTCATGATAATAATTACAAAAGCTATTTTCTAGACAACAATGCAAAAATAAAAATAAAAACAAAGCATCATTAAGTAAATGGGATTTCACCTAATGGCAGTTAACTCCAGTCATTAGGTAAACTATATTAATATACATTACTCCTTACGTCAATAATTTAATAATCTCCAAAATAATTTACATTAACACAGAGAAGGATTTAAGAAAATAGAACGAAGAATTATTCTAATGCTCTCTGACTCAATAAAGGAGTCCTGCAAAGGCAGTTCCAGTTGTTACTTACAAACATAAATGATGGTTTAGGGTAGTCACTCACAGATTTCCAGAGGGAAAACAGATTTAGATCTTTCCAGAGCTTTGGATCTCCATAATTAGCATCATCAAGTGCCACAAATCATAGTGACAACTGCCAAGTTTATGAATTAGGAGCTGGAATTAAGTCCCCCAAATTTAGACTTTGCTGCCATTAAATATCAAATTTAGACTCCTAAGTACTGGTGATATATGCCATTAGATATCAAGTTTAGATTCATAAGTGATAATGACATACATGAAATAATTAAGACCAGTGAAAGACCAGGTCTGTATCTTTCCATGCTGTCTACACAACTTCTGAGAAATAATGAAAATTAATACTATGTTCTCCATTTTCTGATATACAGCATGGAATGATAATAGCTTCTATTTTAAAATAACTGCATGGCAACAAAGACTGGAGCGATCCTCTAGATATAAAATTCCATGCTTACTGTCTTTTTAAAATAAAGTGATTGCTTTATTGCAATTCACTTTTAAAACTATTATATTTATCCAAATAACAATTAAGAGATGCCACAATTGCAGCTAGTGTAGAACTGGATAATCTCTACAAGGAGACATAAATCTCACACTTCTTGCAAATACCTATTTCTTCTCTATAGTATTATTCACATTTATTGAGGTTAAACAAAATTATGTGAGTTTTTATTAAAAATTATATGCACCAATCGATGATCTTGGTTTTCAGATTTTGATCCTCTCCTTCTAATTCATGATAAAATGACACAAATGACCATGCCACTGTTACAAACCTGTACTATTTCTCTCCACTTAAAAACTTTTGCAAAGGTATGCAGTTCCTTCAGTTACTTTAATTAAGCAACTCTATAAATTGCACTAATGCCATAAACCTCACTTTTCCAGATTCTTCTGTTCTAACAATTAGGTTTAATTGTTTTTCAACAATGTCTCCTTCAGTATGCAGTATACAAACAAAATTTCTTGCACAGCAGAAACTTTCCACTGGAATGGCATTATTTGTTTTTAACTTATTTTTTTAAGGTCATTTAATAGTCAGTGCAAATAGAAGATCACTTTTCCTAAATTTATTTGATGTCTCTGCATTACAGATTAATATAAAACAAAGAATTAATGTATAGTGTCCCAAGTATGATCTAAATATCTGTTAATTCTTACTCCTTTAAAACAGCAATTTTCATTTGTTTTCTTTTTATTCTCTTCCTTAAACTAGTCCAAAACAATGCATGCCTTACCAACCTCTCGAGTTGTCCATCCAGTAATTAAAGTTCTGGTTCTTAAAAGCAACTGAACATGTTGTGCAGAGTTCACGCAGAGTGCAACTAGCAGCTTTTAGCACAAAAGAAAATGGCACCATATTGATCATAATAGGTGGTACTCTCACTTCTTTTAAATGCAGAATAAAGAACACAACATCATGTTTTCTTCTAACCTATTTTAGACTTTTTCCATGGAACTTGTAAATGAAAGAAAACTTAATTTCTCTGATGCAAAACAGATACTGTGATGTTGGAATCAGAGGATCTGGAAGAATAAATACAGGTGTATATTAAAATTCAGACAAATGTCCTTGTTTGGGAGTCTATATCTTCCACTTTTTTAGTGCTACATCTTGCATTCAGATCTGGATGTCAGATTTTCCACAGCACAATGACACTTCAAAGCAGCACTTGTCTCTGCTTAAGTAATGTGATGGCAGAATTAAAGGGATGATCCACAATCTGGTGTATACTAGAGCTAATTAAAAATAAGAACATTCTCTATAAATTTAAGGTGAAAAGATATCTTTTATCAGGCTTTAAAATTTGCATTATTTTTACAGGAAGGCAGCATCTGAGCTGTTAAGTAAGATGGTAGTTGTTTGGACATGCATGATAACATTCTCTGACCTTGCTTCTACGAACACATGTGGGACCATGTGTACGACCGTGCTTCAATCTCATGGCAACAATGATAAAATTGCCCTGCAGAAACAGATAATTGTTACAAGCAGTGATGATACAGAACCTAAAATTTTATCCAAGGTGACTTCCTCTACTAGTAACTGTTCAAAGAAACCACAAGGGGAAAAGCAAATTTATGATCAAAGCTCAGGGCCTCTAGATCAATACAAAGTTATCAAAATGTACTGAAATAACTACGATTATATTCAAAGAAGCAAGCAAGCAAAATATTCACAACTGTATATTAAAATTCAAAGCAGGGAAAAATGTAAGAATAATAAAACTTGTTATAAGGAGATTGAAAATACCAAATTAGATGAGACCCTTGTAAAAAGAATGGAGCAGATTGATAAACATTATAGATGGAGTCTATATCATATATTAACCACAACAGCCTGAAATACAAAAGTCAGCCATAGAAAAACCTAGAATAACTAAATGTAGTGCCTAGTTAAATATCAGCTGTGTTAGGCATTGACTTGCAGGGTTCATCCTCCTCAAGCTTTTCCCCTCACTGGCATTATTGAGGAAATAACACCCCGCTCCCTTGCCCTAGATACTTTTCAAAGCTGTGCAGCCACTGTTGATATGCCTTGAGACTTCCCTGGTCATAATGCTGGTGCCCAAATGGAAGAGCAGCAGCGGAATCATCCGAGGGCTGAATGAGCCCACAGTGAATAAGCTCCAGGGTGTCCAGGCTCTAAGATCTCAGCAAGCAGATGACTTCCCCGAGCAGTAGGTTGGCAGGTTGGGGGGGCCTCCCTCCCCTATCTCAGGGAGTCTCCTGCCATGATGCTTCATCAGTTCTGCTGTGTGGCACAGGGCCCTGGCTGGAAGCAGATCATTGTGCTTCCTCTGCAACTCAGCTGCTGATTCCTCTGGGGCTAGACTCCTCCAGCCTTCATGTCAGGAGACTCCTACTTTGCAACCCCATAAGCACAAATTCTGCCTGCTTCCCCTTGGGTACACCTAGGAGCTGAGGGTCTCCTTCTTATGAAGTCTCAGAGAAGACCCAGTCTATCTCCTTCATGTCACCTGTAGTGCTGTGCCATCATTCCACAGCCACTCTGATTCACCTCAGCACCTAAGTCAACAAGAACGGGGAAGTGACAGATGATCTTGAGAGGGGCTTCAGTAATGCCTGTGGAAGAATATGTCCTACTTCCATACTAGGCAAATCAATAAAAAGCATTATAAAAGATTATACTTACTGGATGAAAAGATAAATTTAATGTATTAGGGAAGCAATAACCACCAGCTTTTATGGAAAGAAATAAATCTTTAAAAATCTACTGGAGTTCTTTGGGGAAAGTAACTGTGCATAGACAAGTATAATGAGAGCAATACAGAGCCCATGGATTTCCACAACACTTTTGGCAAAGTCTCTTACTAAAAATTTCTGTAGAAAATACACTACAAAAGAAACAAGAAGTATGGGCAGGTCATGAATTAACAGAGTTTTAAACACAAGAAACAAAATAACCAGTATTTGCTGTCATAAGTTTGCTACTGTATGAGTGCTGCAGAGCAGTTAGATAAAGGTATCTTAGTGTTCAACTTCTCCATAAATATTCAAGAGAGGAGAGTAGATAAGAAGAATGAATTGGTGTTTATTAACAGTGGGTCAAAACTAAAATGGGTTATTAAAAAAGCAACAAAATGTTCTCATGATACTTGCTCTAGGTAATAAAGTGGTAAATGAAATAGAAGTGTGCAGGAAAACCGCACTAATTTCTACCTAAAATAAAGTTTTGAAGATCTTGTGGATATTTGGCCAGTTTAATGTTCAGCTGTAGTTTGATGGAGCATAATACCTTTTCAAAATACTATGAAAAGAATAGACAATAAATAAAAAACTAACAAGAAGCTCATATATATGGATAATTGTGATTATTAAATGGTGCCTATTGGTCTCAATTAAAAAAGAAAAAAGTGCTTAGAAGTAATACAAAAAATAAGAAAAGGGGATAAATAAAAGGACAAAGAAGTTAATAACAATAAATCTTTTTAACTTTCAGGGAAATGGATTACTCTTGGAAAAGAGTAAGGGATGTCTGGATATACTGGCATGATTTCAAAGAAACTGATAAAATTTATTAGGTGAGTAAATACAAAAGATTTTCTCTTCCTTAGAATATGGCTAGAGACATCAAATTGAGTAATCAAAAAGATGTTTGATAAAAAAGAAAGGGCAGCACTTTTTCAACAAGATAGATAAATTCAGCTGTGGAATTTTTTTCCACTGGATGTATGGATGAAGAGACTTGATGTCTTCAAAAGAAGATAAAGGAATTCTCAGAAAGGTTTGTGAATAGTATGAAAAACAAATACAGATCTTTCCAGTTCGGATATGAACCTCTGCTTCAGGAAAGGCTGTAACAACCAAAGGTAGAAGGTTATAGCAAAGGAAACATTGTTTTGTTGTTATATTCTTGCCCAATGGCCATGTACAAAACAGTCTAACTGGATGTTCTACTCGATCCAGGATAGTTGTTCTTACAGTCTTTAAAATTAGAAATTAACTATTACCCTGAAGTTCTATATATGGTAATGTCTCAAAGTTCTCATTAAGATAGTTCATTATGAATTAGCTTGAAGACTGCAGAGGATAAAGAACAATAACAATCCTGAAATAACAAGCATACTTTTTGTATTTCTAAAGAAGAAAACAAAACTTTCAATTAGCATCAGCAGGGGACATTAGATGTAAATTACAGTGGGGTTTTTTTTTCTCTGAATAAATGTGAATTTAAAAATCCAAACAATTGATTAATTCTGATCTATACTCCTATTTGAAAACCGTGAAGCTCTTCTGGCAGCTTTCCATCCATCACTGCAATCCTAATTATCAAGGTGAACATGTAAAATTTGCTTTATCTACTCTTTACCTTTAAAACAGCATATTCTCACTGGATTTCAGCTAAACACAGCTGGAAACTTAGATAAAGGCAGACATTTCTGAGGGAGACCAAAGCATCTCTCAGATGTTCCCTCAAATGTGCTAAAAAAGCTACAAACTGAGTCACTTCCACAGTAATGGGATTAGAAATAGCCTGCAGGGAAGCATGTGCCAAATGGTGCCAACTAGCAAGGATTATAACAAAAAACTGTGACATTATAAAAATACCTCAGAGTGAGGCTCAGGGTGGAGGAATTGCAACTTGCCAGCTCAAAGATATGTGCCTCATTAAAGTGACTGGAGTATGCTGAAGCAGTGATTTGTGTGGATACATGATTCTCTTGACAGCTGAGTATCTAATCTTCTTCAAAAACCTTGTCAGTTGACCATCAAATTAATAAATGTCAATTAAGGCTGAAAAAAAAAGATGGTGAGATGGCATTGTGGGGCAGAGAAGGAAGAGAGGGAAAGTTGCAGAGGATCAAGGCTTTAGAAGTTTGCGGTTTTTTCAAATACTTTGGATGTAAGGAAAAATTGCATTACAATTTACATCAAAGATTAAGAATAAGCAATCTTTTTAACCTTGTAGTCTATCATGGAAACCATTTGGAGAAAATATGTTCAAATTAGCTCTTGGATTTCCAGGGAATTTCAGAGTGTCTGAAAGCCCCAGTCTGATGATGACTGTAGAACATATTAGGTGTGCTCAGCATTTCGGAGTTATTTGCTTTGCATATAAAGCCAGAGAATACTGCTTATGGCACTGTCACCCTAAAATGCCTCACATATGAATTAAAGCTATGTATGGTGTGCTGGGTGTGTAGCTCATTTGGAAGAGTATCAATCCCTGTACAGGCTTGACAAGAGTTGGGCTGATGGTTGTACTTGCTGATCTGAAAGGTCCCTTCCAACCTAGATGATTATGATCTTATGATTTTGAGTCTCACTCACTCTTCAGACAGGCTTGTATCCTGTGAAACACCATTAACCTTACAACTCAAACCAAACTCAAATCTGAAAACTGTGTTCAAGTATCAATTAATGTCTGGATATCCTCATGTGTAGAAAGGTAAAATTGATCAGCTGCTATAGTAGCACGGTCTTTGGATGAGCAGCTATTTTCTTTCCTCGTGGAAGAGAGCAGACTGGGTGCTAATGGAAGAGAAGAGGCTGTCCCTTACCAGACAGATATCTACATGGAGACGTTTGATTTTGAAATACTTGAGTCTTTTTCTCAATGTCTTTGGACAGGAGAAATGCTGAGGAAGAGAAATGTGTTGTTCAATGAACTCCTTCCCTGCCTAGAAAGAGAAGGGCTGCATCCTATTTCTGAGTATCATGAAAGATAGGGAGGAGTAAAGAAGAGAAGTAAAATGAAAAAAAACTAAGCAAGAATTGAAACATGTGTCCACATGTTTCATGATATTCCTGTTACTTCAGTGAGAAAAATTCTGATTTAGGATGATCAGCGTGCTTTTCACGTATCATTAAATTGTATTTCATGAATTAGAAAAGGGGTTCCACTGTCCAATTCTTGTCTTTTCCATTAAAAAATAATTTAAAACAAAATCTTCACAGAATAACCTGTGGAAACATCTGGTATAACTCCTCTGTCCAAGAAAGGTCACTCAGATCTGGCTGCACAGGAACATGATGAGACAGCTTCTGAGTGTCACCAAGGATGGAGTCTCCTTGACCTCTCTGATCAGCTTTTGCCAATGCTCTGCCACTCTCACAACAGTGTTTCCCAGTGCTCAGAAGGAAATTTCTGTTTCAGCCTGTGCTCATTGCCTTAGTGTTCCTGGGTCTGTCCACTTTGCACTCTCCCTTTAGGTACTTACAAACATTAATACAGCTCCCGGGCCTTCTCTGCTCCAGGCTGACCAGCCCCAGCTCTCTCAGCTTTTGTTTATATGACAGATGCTCCAATCTCTCATTAATTTTTGTGGCACTTCCCAGGATTCACTTCTGTATGCTCCTGTTTTCTCTTGTACCTAGGGAGCCTAGCACTGAACAGAGCACTCCAGATGCTTCTCAGTGGTGCTGAGTGTAGAAGGGAAGGATCACATCCTTTAACTTGCTGACAGCACTTTTCCTATTGCAACTCACCATACTATCAGATTTTTTTGTGGCAAGAGCACATTGCTCTCCCACATTCAACTTGGTGTTCATGGGGAATCCCAGGGCCTTTTCTGCAATGGTACTTTCCAGTCACCCCCCAGCATATATTGGTGCACAGGGTTGTTTATCAAGTTGGTCAAACAGGAAATTTTGACATAAAGCAAAACACGTACATGAAAGCAACAAGGGTTGGTTCATGAAGAGCTTGTTAAAAATTTTAATTTAATACAGATAAGTCTCGAGTCAATAAAGAGTATAATTACATGTTTTCACTAAAGACTCATTTCTACCCCAAGGAAACACATTGACATACCACTATTCAAATCAGAGGTGAATGTGAGCCTTTGAATACTTCTTGGCAGTTGGAATTTTAAGTAAATACAATCTGAGGTTTGAAAGTATTTCAGATGAGATATTTGGACTTAAAATGTATTCCGAGAATTTTGAACTTCCTCTGCAAAACAGCTCATATTCAGTTGTTAATTCCTTGTTGTGTGTATACAAGTTTTAGCTGAGCATCAGAAATCTCTTTACTGAATTTTTTAAGACTTGCAATTCATTTAGAGTGAGAAATATCAGAATAAATAAGGATAAATCAAATCAAAGTCTGTTTAGAAGAAATTCAGTGCAATCCAATTTGAGTTTCTCAGAGTATTTCAATCACTAAAAATACCTAATAAAAATCCTTGAAGCAAAGAAAAACAAGGAAATTCCACAAAAAAGGAAACAAATTTAAAAACTCCACATTATGAAACGTGTAACCCAGAGTGTAACATTCCAGGTGTGCATCAGAAATTGAAATAATTAAGGTTACTGAAGACAGGACCTCAGCCTTGCAACAGAAACTCTTAAGAAAACTCAATTCTGCTTGTTAATCATCGAAAACCACTGAGAATAAAAACTTAGATACAGATTAGATTGTTCCACAAAGGCCAGTGTAGTTTTGTTGTACATTTTATTCAGTTTTTAATTTTTTTTTGTTTTGAAATACATGCTGTAAATTACCTTAGTCTCATATCTCACTTTGGATCATTCTGCTGTTTTTTTCTTCTATTTCCAATCAAGGTCTGAGTGAATCTTCAGAAAGGAAATGTTTTTGCTCAGACTAATTTTGTTTATTTATTTAGTTTATTAAATTTTAGTATTTTTTAGTTCTATCTTTTCACTTTGGTAAGCATGTTTACTGGCATTTTCTATATCCACGCTACTATTCCCCATATACAAATTTTAAAATAAATTTTTTAACAGTGTTCCTAATCTAGTTTGCAATAAGTATTGGCAACAATATTAGCCAGTTTTGTTTATTACAATAATTTTTGTCATGTATTGAACTTGAACTTAAATCCTGAGACACAAATGGTTTAGGATCTTAATAAGAAGACACCAGTGTAGAATCCCAGCTGCAATCAAGAGACAGCTAAGTATGAAATTGTATAATTAATCTAACATTCCTAGGATATATATAGAACCTGAGAATGCCTTTTTGTTTTTCTTTTTAGTCTTTAAATTCTGATTTTGTTTTCAAATCTTTAAATTTTTGTTAATGCACAGTGCAGCATTAGCAATTTGATCTGCATAAGCTTCTGAGTTTTTTTTAAAATTTTGTTAATCTTGCTTCAAAAGTCAAGTTCGCTTAGTAGATCTGGGAATCCAAGTGAAATATTAAGGTGCATTAATTTGTCAAAATACTATACATTTTTTTAAAGCTAAACAACTCCTCCCTTTTATAAAAGCCGTTAGGTATTTTTATGCTCATTTACCTGAAAGTTTCAATTGAGTATTTATAATATGGAATAATGTATATTCCATTTGTTGACATGTAGGTGTCCATACATTAGATCCTGTTTCTTTATCTGCAGAAACCTGCATTAACTCTATATGCAACCAAACTCCATTTCACTGCAGTTTCTTCTTAAAATACCCTCAGTGAACATATCATGTTAAAAGCAGTCAACTGCATTAGTGCACTGGTCCCATTCATTTCAAATTCATCTGTTCCTTAATGTACTTTGTCTAAATATTTTATGAAATAGATGTCACGCATCTTGACTGGCTTTTGTTCTCTCCGTTGTTCTATGATTAAATACTTCCTCAGTAAACTCCAGGGGGAAATAAGCCTTTAAATTTATGTTTGAGATAAAGTCATAAACTTTGAGTGTGAGTCACTTTTCGTTCTTCCATTCAGGTGCTTCAAGGCATACCCTGAGCATTGCTCGGTAGAAAAATCAGGGCACTGACTGACTTCAGCAAAACTATGGCAGTTTATATTAGCCTCCCTGGTAGGATGGTAAATCGTGGTTTCACAAGCGTTTTTCTTTTGAAATATTGAAGATTCCAAAGCCATCTAGGCTTTTTCATTATCAAGTTGTAAAGCATCCAAAATGGACTGAGAAATTCTGTACCTTATTTTTACACAAACAATCTATAGAATTGGTTTTGTGCCTAAAATGGAACAATTTTTAATCTTTGGTGTAAAAGAGCCTACTAAAAATCTGTGGCTGCCTCTGCAGATTTAGCTAGCACAGAATGGTAAATGGATGATGGGAAGCACCCCACTGTGATGTCCAGAAAAAAGTTTCTCTTATTTTCTCATTTTGTAGGTCATGTATTTTTCCACATAAAAAAATAATACTCTCAAAATTATTCTTTGTTCCACCTAAGCCCAGTCTTTCTGACCTTCAAGTCATCAAATCAGTTACATTACAGTGAATCCTTTCCAAGTACAGGAGTAAAAAAGAGGAAAAGTTTTTAGAGGTCTGATGTGTCCTGTAACCACATATGTAATATCTCCAATTCAAGAACCTAAGTCTGTCTTATCCAGTCATTTCTGCTTGGGTGTTTGTGTGGGACCCAATACAGCTGATCATAACTTTTGACTGGCCTCTTGGCCATTCCCATACAAACTACTAAGCTTAGCCATCTGAGTGACATTTTGAAAATAGTTCAGAATGACCTTTTGAAATTCATATATAAAAAATGTGAACTGGCAGATAACACCAATGAAATGACAATGTAGAGCTCCTCTGGAACTATGTATTTTAAGATTTGTACAGCTTAAAAGCAGCACTGTTTTTCTTTCTCCAATTCAAAACAGCAGGGCAACTTTTCTATGTTTTGGGTCAAGCTCCAATGAAAACCAATGATTAAGTTTTGCCATTTCTGATTCTTGTTAGGTCCATGAGAATGTGTTATCACCATACTATTCCTTGTATTTGGTATGTCTATGATCTTAATTCACAAGCTTTAATTCCAGAAGTGTCCATTCAGCACGCTAGAAGATGTGCATATGCTGTAGTCTTTGAGCATGCCTTGGTTTGAGTGTCTGTCCCCATTCTCTGTGCTCAAGCAAGTTGCTGAAAGAAGATGAGGATTCAAGAAATTATATTCCTAGAGCACTATAAAGGTCAAGGTTGTACTATATGCCATTTTTCTCTTGGCCATGCTGAATGATGGATTAAGAAGTTTATTCTATTATAAGATAAAAGAAAAGTATTAATGTTTGCTTGGCCAGATATTCCCTGATTTAAAAATATCACTGCTTCAGTTGCCCACCATGAAGGTAGATCACTATATTTCAGTTGAGGGCACAGTCCTATGCATCTGTTATTATGAAATAAAATAATACAAAGACTCAAATGCCGCTTCTTAAACCTGAGAAATCTTTTCTTTGACATACAATCCAGATTCGGTTTGCAATATTTAGTTACATTTATTCCATGTAGAAAATAGTAAGTGCATTCATTATAGGTTTAATTAAGATCATATGAAATCTTGATATATGGCTATTTATCAGATAATAATAATTATTAAATTATTATTCCTCAGCAACATTCACAATTCCTTTCATATCCAGTGAGTTTTGTATAGAAAGATACATAAAATACATAAAATAGTTTAGTGGGCTGTAACTTTGAAATATTACTGCTTGTTTCTGCCTTACAGATTTTAGATTAGCCTTTACTGTCTAGAAATACTGTTGAATAATATGCCACTATGAAGGAGTAAGGAGTGAATTCTTATTTTAAAAATTTGTCCTATATGGTAAATAATACATCATCTCATCTCCCTATTCTCTTTCTCTCTTTAATCTTCCAGGCATTATTTTTTCTTTGCTTGCATAGGTATAAAAATCCATCCAGATTCATAAATTAATTGAAGATGCAATCACTGCAACATGGAATGAATAAAAAATTCTCAATCACTTTCAGGATCTGTGAATGCAATACTTCCTCTGAGCTAATCTCCACAAACACAGATGGAAAAAAAGAAAAAAAAACCCACCAAAAAAAAAAAAAGGAGATTAAAATCTCTGACTCTATGATTGATTGGCCAGAAAGATTCCCAGAGTCAGCCCAAGCCCTGATGTTTGGGAAAGGCAGACTATCATCTGGGTTTTGCAAATTAACCTTCAACAAGTATAGGAAACACCTCTATCTCCTCTAAATCAACACTGGGTTCTTAAACACCCTTTTTGCCACACTTCTCAACTTTAATTTGAATAAGACCTCCTACTGCTCTCCCCATCTAACCCTGTGGTTGTGACAATCCAGTCAAAGTCAGGCATTAGCATAATTTTTGGTACAATCTCTGTCCAAAGCCTTTGTGCCCTTTCTCGTCTATAAACACCTTTTAGACAGGGATTCAGGCCAGAGATCAGAGAATATCCTTGGGGAAAACTGAGCATGTATCATCTTGTCCCTGGTAAAGTGAGAAAGTTATTCAGCTGTTACTATAATCCTAATCTGCTAAACAGCTCTTGGCATAAGGGAACAAATTAAGTTCATCCAGTCTGAAAGATTTCACAGATAACTGAGAGATCAACTCGGTTTTAAAAAGAGGAAACTCTAATTGCATTTGAAACCGAGAAATGAACATATCTAAATAGCAATCACTGGATACAAACACACTGTATTTTCTCTCTCATAGACCAGGAACTTAGCATTTTAAAAAATGCATAAATTTCAAGTAACATATAAGAAATATCTCTAACAAATTGGTTATCAGAACTATCAAAAGCTCCAGCCATGAGTTCTCAGTTCAAATATAAAGCTAGGGAATCTTACACTCTATTTTATTTCCTGTGTCCAGAACACTAAGGAAAAAAATGTAGAAGAAATTATGCTCTATTTTAGGGTTTTGTTTTAAATTTACTGTGGCCTATTAGCCATAACTGTGAAAGTATACTACCATAAACTTATATCCAAAAAAGCAGGTGCTTGTGTCTCTTCAGTATAGCCTGTGTATGATTTTTTTTTAGAAAACACAAGACACAACTTTATCACATTTAAAAAAAACACCTTTTTTTTTTTTCCTGTTTTCATCAAGCTGTTTTACACAAGCAATGCAAAATTGCATATCTCCAGTGGTTCCTGGTAATTTTACTTATTATTTTACTATACTTGTTTTCTCTGTGAGTACTTTGTCAGCCCTGGCATTCATGTGAGATTTTCTGATTCAATAAACTAAAGCCAAATTTATAACACATTATGTCTGCATAACAAAATTTCTGACATTATAACAGCAATGAATTCTGTTGTTGAATTGCAGCAGAAGTCTTGTCAAGAAGTCATTAAAAGCACTGCTCATGTACTACAAATAACACTAAAGCACTCCTGGTGTAGTTTCAGTACAAACATGTACTTCTAGCCGCTTACATTGTCACTTGACAACTAATCATATTCTGTCCTGAGGACTATATTTAATTAGAGGACAGTAACACAAGAGTAGTTACAATAGATGCATTTAGGCATTGTGTCAGTAGCCATTTTTCCAGTGCTAGAATATTCACAACCCTGACAACATCACTTCCTAATGCGCTAATTAGAGCAGGGTGACTAAGAAAAAAATATACTTGCATAGTTTGGTGTACAAAAAAAATTTATAAAATTCATCAAGTAATATATTTTGAAAAAAATAATCGACTAAATGAAGCTGTGTGTTTAGAAAAAAATAATGGTAAACACATCAGACTATTAAAAAATATAAATGGAGCAAAAATTATCCACCTAGGGAGGATGATTCTATGGTTTCCTCTTTCTCCACATTGCTTAATTTTTGAACAAAACCAGAAACAATTGTACAGTATTCCAGAGAGCCAGGAAGTGGAATGTTTCTGTTCTTTCCGAGTTTTACTTTATTTAGGTTAATAGTCTGTGGAACAAAAACATCTATCACATCAGCCGAGAATATGCTCCATAAGATAAAATTTTGCATCTAGATGTTTTTCTGGCATGATGAATTGTCTGACCACTTTTCTTTAGCAATTCTACAGTTCTAAATTAAGCTCTGTATATATATGTATATATATATGAACATATATGTAGCACTGAGTCAGCCAAGGAACTCAGAGTTCCTGAAATATTATGGAATATCACTTCATATCCATTATCATGATTCAATGACTACTTAAATCTAGTATGGTTCACTGTATCTCCATATTAAGTGCCAGCCCTGCTAGAGATAATCACGTCATTGCGAATCTTCAACAGTGGATAACCATCAAGGATTATCCTGCAGAGTGACAATGCTTTATAATTTAAAATCTAATGTGATAAGCAGCAATAGGTACACTTTGCTCAGCCAAATAGTTTTACGAAAATACTTTACCAACATTGAAATACTGTGCCAAATTTAAGACAACTTGCTAATTCAAACAGAAAAAGTTAACTTGGTACTATAACATGGAAACTTAATATTGGCTTCTATTTTTTTAGGCAAGTGATTTCTAGGATATTAATGAGTGAGGGAAGGAGAAAACGATTTCTGGCAAAAGAAGCAGCACGTTCACTGGTCTGGCTAAGGAGCAAGCTACAGTTGCTTTTATATTCCCAAGACAGCTACTGAAGTTATGAGATCATTGCCCTGGCTTTCATTCATCTCTGTTAGGAACTCATATTTTCTTTTCTTGATTCCAGACAGGGTCCTTTGGGGAGTATTGCTGTTTGGAGTGTAAGGACAGTGCATGTCTCCTCCAGCATGGCTGGTCAGCAGCAGGGAATGCTGCAGCAGCTGCTGCCTGTCTTGCCACAGCTTCCCTGACCAGCCATACCAGGAGTGGGCTCCTAAACCAGAATCCGCCCTTATAACCTTGCTTGAAATGTGCATCAGAAATAAGCCTTTTGCTCAGCAGAGAGAGGTTTCGGCTAACTCACTTCATAATCCCTTGATTTAATTTCTGATTACATTGTAATTATTGGTAGGTGTTATTAACCTGAACACACTCAATTCACCTTCACTGCAAAAAGACATAGCTTCCTTGAACAATAATTTGAAGTATTTTACTTCAACTGGCAGGAGTCTCAGAAAGACTTATATCTCATCTCCTTATTAGATGCATAAACATGTATTTCAGAGGAAAAGATTTGCCACTTGAATTAAATATCTGTACAAATTAAATATTGCAGTTCGTAAGGCCTACCTGTTGAAGAAATCTCTTCCACTTGCCTTTTTGTAAAAGGCAAAAGAGTACCATGTGGGGTTTTTTATAATAAAGTACCTTTAAAGGCATATTCAAAAACCCTTGTTCAAGTATATACCCTTAAAAAGACAAAGGGTGGACCTTCCTTATCTTGCTGCAAGATAAAGTTAGTATCAGCACCCTTTTTTAACTCATAATTTTCTTAAATGCAGGCAGAGAATAAGAGAGAACCCAAAGCAATCAAAAACCACTGAGGTTTTCTAAAAACAGATTTGCTATTTGAAATTAATGATCATAACATATGCCATCACAGTTAAAGTAGCCTCAGAGATTTGCTTCGAAAAGTAAAATACAAGACAGCAATCCAGCAAGTACTATTCTAATTAAATGAAGAGGATTTTTAAAAGTAAATAATGGTACAGGGATTTAATCAGATGCATGAAGGTCGAGAATTTAAAAGATTAATAGACAGCAAAGATAGTTCAATGTACGTGAACGTATTATTATGATTATTCCATTGAGCTTGTATCACACAGCTCTGTGTACCATAAAATATAAAAAATATAAAAGGCCAAGGAAATTAAGATTTACTCTGTGTGCCACTTAAGATTAATGACAAGCACTGAGATGAAGGATAAACCAAAATAGATTTGATGAGGTTTTTTCTTTCATGTCTCTGTGGTTTATGGAATATTAGAAACAAGAAAGTGTAGCCAAAGGGTCAAAAAAGAAAATTACAAGGACATATCTTAAGAAATCTAGGGAAAACATCTTTTCAGCAAAACACCTTAATCTCTAGGGGTATGTCAGGACAAAGAAATGAAACAGGATCCTATGCCAAGAGAGCATACAGTGAATTCTGCAAGTTTTTGGTGCAGTGGTAAAAATGTGTCTACTCCTTGTTGTAGGTATCAAAAACAAAATTCAGAAGTGGAAAGTAAGCCACACCTTGAAAAAAGAAAATAAACTCCAGTTTTACAAACCATAAAGTCTGCAGAGTTGCGTGGCCACAAAAAAGTCCTTCATGCAGGTAGGTAAAAGAAGTCAGTCACGCACTCCAGAGTTGACACACAACTTCAGAGTTTGATATTTTAACTTCATATAATGTGCCTTCATGTCTACATCCATTGACACATTGAAGCAAAGATAGTTTCTCTGACTTTAGGGAAAATTTCTATTGTAACCCACCTTCTCTATATAAACATATTTTTAAATTTACAATCAAGTACCGTGTTTTATTGTCATTGGATGAGATGGATGTCACGTGAAAGGAAAAACTGGGAGATAATTTTGGTTTTTTGGAAACAAAAACATGAATCTTCTATGCAGAATAGAGAAAACAAACATAATATTCCCCATATAGAGTTGTCAAAAGAAGATGATTCAATCAGAGAAGCAAAAAAATCTTCTTTCTGTTTCCCACAAAACAGAACATAGGTAAGATTTAGCCAAAGTTGAAAAAAAAATATAGAAAATTAGGTGGAACTGAAATTTCAGAAAGGGACTGGTCACAGTGACGTTTTTTATTTACATGATACCCAGAGTAACCCAATATTGAGGACCAGAATGTAATAGTGCAATTTTAAGGTGAAGTAACTAAGTCCTGGTAAAGTATATTTATCTCAATACTCTGTCTTTGCACAACTGAATGGATGAAGAAGGAAGATAATGGCAGAATAAAGGAATTTTTCACAGCCAGCTTGAGCATTTTTACATGAGAAATCATTTCCAGAAAAAAAAAAAGATTTATTTCCTGAGTCCTCTGAAGACTGTACTCCTTTACCTACCCATGTATGTAGAATTACTGAGGTGGAAAGCAGCTCTTGAGATCAGCTGCAGCAGGTTGCTCAGGGATATGTGTGGTTTAGTTTCAAACATCCATAAGGATGGGGACTCCATAGCCTCTGTAGGCTACATATTCCAGTGTTAAATCACACTCGCAGGGAAAAAAGCATTTTTTAAAGATTTAATGCAATTTCCTCTATTTCAGTTTGCGCACATTGCTTCATAGTTACAGGAGCTACACATTGGGCACCACTGAGAAGTGTCCAGCTCTCTTTTCTCTACTTCCTGCCATTAGGCAGAGCCACAGCAACAGGCTCGAGTTCAATCAAAGGAAGTTCCAATTAGATACTTCAGAAAAGACATATTTATAATGGGGGAAGAAGACACCAGGGACAATCTCCAGAGCAGTCAGAGTGTCTCCACTCACTCATTACATTAGTGGATAAGGCCGTGAGCAACCTTCCTTTGGTCTTTGAGCATGGCTAGGATCAGACTATCTCTAGAGATCCTGTCCATTCACATTTGTTCTGTGACTCTCAGTGTTTATTTGAAGCGTAGAAAGTATGAGTTTAGAGGAAATGTCTGAAATATGTCAAGTAAACACGAAGAAAATGGCATGTATTTTCTAACATTTCCTGTAAGCACCTGAACATGTCTGTTTAGGGATTGACATGTTAAGATTTGGATACCCTTGTTTGTTATAGTTTTCTAGCTGTACAGACTTTTTTGCTTCTAGATTTGTGGACTATCTTAAAACCACATGAACTGCTAATTTAGCTAGAATTTTCTTACTTCTTCTTTCTTCCATTTTTTTAAACAAATGACAGCAATCCTGTTGATGATACACTCCTGAAGGTACATATATTCCCTAGGTGGTCATCTTAGCCATGCAAAGAATTTTAACTAGACTAATTTATCACCGGATAACAGAGTATTTCATCCTATGTCCTCGTTGTGTGTGACTGGCCTTCTAAAATTGTTTAGCAGGCACAAAGTAGATAATTGTTCCAGTGAATCAGAACTGTCTGTATTTTTGAAGTTTTGACAAGCTATTTTAATGTTACTGTCATACATGTCTTGTATAATTACAAGATATTTCCAAAGCAAGGATATTTTTTTATTGATTACTTCACTCTTGTGTGTTATTGTCAGTTTCTCTATTGTGGCACGAATGTTTCTATTACTTGCATGGACTTCAAAATATCTCGAGGCAGGTAAACGAGAATTTTTTTGTGTGTAAATAATATTCCAGTTTCATTCCAACTCATTATTCTTATTTAATAAAGTATAATAATTTATTTTACAGGTTGTAGGAAAATTTTCCATTTATGATAATCCTAAAACATTTTAAAAACACACTGAGACTCAATTACTGCTATGCAAAAGGAATTAAAAATTATGTTGTCCCACTGATATTTTGTTTCTCTCCTTCTTAATCCTGTTTTTCTTCATTGTGGTTTAGGCCAGGTTGGTCAATGACAAAACAATAGATAATTTCCCAAACTCTCAATACATGGAGAAGAAGAGAGATGAAATAATAGATGAAAAAAACAAACAGCTTCAATGAAAAATTATCAATAGTAAAAGCCAAAGAACCTTTGGAGGAGACTCTTTTGTTCCCTTAGCTTTTATACTGGCCGAGGCAGATGGGACTGAACATCCCATCAGTCAGTTTGTATCATCTGACCTGTCCAAAACCCCTCCACAGGTTAAAGAGCCCAGTCATTGACCCTGGCTTCCATGGCAAGAAGTGTGTGCAAGGGTTTCCTGAACAGGGAGTTGGCTCTACTTCACCCCAAGCCAGGATACTCATAGGAGCATTATACTATATTATCCATTGTGTTTAATTCCCTAAACTTATATAAGGTCTTACTCAGCTTAGTAATACTGAGTTTGAGATATATGAACTAGGAAATAAGTAATTCTGATCTGATTAATCTTCTGTATGATTTGGTGAACTTGGAATTTATACTGAAAGAAACTACTCAGAGATGGATGTGAGTGGGACCCCAAGAAGACACTGAGCATTGGTGTAGGAAAACATGGTAGAACAAACTGAAAAACAGTCAAACAACTTTTTTCAAACAAGCAGAATGAAAAGCATTAGGACAATTTTTCTTATTCTGGAGAAAAAGTGATGGTTAATAAAATTGGCACATTTGAAAGAAAAAGCGATTTTGTGACAAAGCTAAGGAGACTAACATTTTCAGCTCTGTGTATGTGTGTATACAAGTCAAACTGATTGCACCTAATTCTGAAGACCTGTACTGCAATGAAAGAAAATTAATGAAAATGTCTAAAAAAATGGTCCTGTGCTTGAAACTCTCAGCTTCAGAACTGTGTGTTGAAATAATCTTATGAATTTGTAGAAAATGGGAAAAACTTGGATTACTCTTTTAAAGTATATTGAATGCGAGGAATTATATCTCATCCATTCTGACAGAGACTCTATGGTTACCTCATTTATTCATTCTTGCTAGTTCACAACTTCCCCTCTCCTGCTTGGCTACCTGGGGACCTGTTCAGATTTTACACTGAATGATCAATTCACACAGCACTGAAATACCACTGCCTCTTGGGGAGAGGATGACATCTGTTAAATAGCGCCCGGCAATGCTACATAACAGTTTATAGCATCGAAACCTGAACAATTATGAATTTAATTAGAATCAGAGTGGGATTTTAATGAGGGAGAATGCAATTATGCATGATGAAAATTTAGGGCTTGATTCCTTTATACTCGCCCTGAGTTCTCTTACTGCATAAGCACCTCCAAGAATTTTACTATCAGCAAGGGGGTATAACTTGCCCCCGAATAGTTAAGGACTCAGCCTCTCATTTACAAGTAGAGAACTGTGTCCTCAGCTTCTTTGTGCTACCAGAATGTTACAGATACAGTTCATTAATAAGCTGCAGAATGAAAGACCATAATTGAACCAATCTTTTGCATTTATTATCATGTAATCCTGAAAATACCTAGTATTAGTGTTATTGGTTTAATAGTCTACATCTCACCAGCAAAGCTGCACGTGGGTTTGGATGCAAAATGATAAATGATTTTGGCCTTGAACCCAACTAATAGTCTAAAATGACAAAGATTGGCAAGGTGTCTAAGTACATGTGTCACAGAAAAGAAAGGTTTGATGCCTGTACACAGAGTAATAATAACTGGTTTGAAGAACTGGGCATAAATTAATTATTCTTTTCTTCTATGGTGCTGTAGACAATAGCTTGATTAACTGCTTGTGAATAAGTATCAATCACTGTAATATTCTGACAATTGTTTTTAAATATTTTAACAGGAAAAATATAGTAGTGCCCTATTGATAATTATTTTTATTGCATATTGGCATTAAAATCTAATTCACAGTAGTTTGACCCAAACTATTGGATGAATTTTTGAATATGACTGAGACATTGTTGTGTCTGGCATTGGATAAGCTCATAACAGAAAAAAAATCTATCGTATTTTAATCCCATTTTCTCATGGGGAGGAGGTCTCTGTTCTACCAGATCTTAATGCCTGGGGAACCTGAGATACTTTCCTCTTTCAGAAATGCACCTCTAATGTGTAGAATCTGTATTGTTAGACTAAACATTCCAGTATGAGGAGCTGTAGAAGGAAAATGTAATATACTGAATTTGGATGAAGTCTTAAAAGTCAATTTTAAAAAAATTAATTATTGAGGTCAAAGCTAAGTAATAAGTCTAGAAAAATTCTATTGCATTACAGCATCCCTTTCTTGTCTTACAGGTTTGGCATGACACAAATTTAGAATTACCTATATGTTTCTATGTAGAAAAAAATATTAATGCTTTAATGCTCTGAATTAATTTTGGCATACATTTCCCAGAAGCTGAAAGGCAAATTCCTAACCATTCCGTCTAACTGCAGGAATGGTTGATAACTAGAAAAGATAAATGATGATTACTAGTCCTCCTCCCTTCTGGAAATAGGATAGACCAGCAGACAGCAATAATAGGAATATCTTTTAAGTGCTATGCAACACTTTCCCCTCGCAACCTTGATTTCATCTGTAGTACTCAAACAGTCCAAGGCAACCACCATTTCATGGCAGTGCAAATGGCTAAATGCACTTGAATGCATATTTGTGAAGAGTTGTCATGAATTCTATGTTAAAATTCATATGGGGTATTTGGAAAAAATCATACAGTTTAAAAAATGAACAATGACAACTCTTAATCACTGTAATATTTGCCTGTCACTGAACAAAAGTGAAATTTGCATAATGATATCCACAGTCTTCTCTATGATGTTAAGCTTTACATTTTTTCTTTCACAGGCTGTAGGAAGCTTTGACTTGAATGAGATTTTGCTTGTTTTTTCTTAATTAATTGTGACTATGGTCAAGGGGCAAATTCAATATTATCACCACCTCATGCACACTTGTTGTGATTTTTTATGTAAAACATGTAAAACAATAAAAAAGACAATAAAGAATGTCAGCCTTTCCAGCTACAGGTTGTTTTAATCCTTACTGTGGCGATGAAAATACATAAATAAATGTAGATTGTCTTTACGCATTTCAGCAAATGGTTATATAATTATTTCATCATGTTCCAGGAATCTGATCATGCTTGGATTAGTGTAATATAAAAATAGATATACATCCAAGCAATTTAATGATAGTTTATGTTTGATTAAAAAAAGTTAATAAAATGTGCAAGGCAGTCTCTTTTAGCTCTTAGGTAAAGCTGGACTGTACAGTGTGATGTTTGTTGCAGAAAAGCTTATAATGCCATGACTGAATCCAGCATAAGCAGAGGTATATTATTTCCATTTATAGACTTTATCTAGTTGCTGTGTCTTTTTTTTTAACACAGCACAGATAAATAAATTCTTATTGAGTTGTCAATACTTTTTGTAGAAATGTAACTGATGACCCAAGGTATTTACAAGCTTTCAGGCTTTCAAGGATCATACATCACTGTTCTCGAAGGATCCTTGCCTGGAGTGAGCACAGGCAGGGCAGTCAACTTTGAAAACTAAGGGAGGCCAAGGAAGAGTTATTTGCTATATCAAAGAAATACTACTTGGGATATGCTAGGGAAGCTACCAGATTATGTCAGTGAGCTGAAGATGATGAGAAGGAGGGATAAATAGTCTGTAGAGCAGAAAATAACTACAGGAATTCCATATATGTAAAATATACATTTTGGTGGTAAAGAAAAAATAAAGAAGTTGAATATTGTCTGCTGGCAAACTTTTAAAAGTCATTAGCTCCTAAATGATCAGTAATTATGCTTATTCTCAATACCAGATATCACTTAGCTAAAAATAAGCACTCAGGAAAAAGAAAAGAATTTCGTCACTAAGACACTCACCAAGTGTGAGAATTGCAGCTAATAAAATGGAGCACTGGGATTAAGTTTTTCCTTTAATCCCTCTTTTGTTGCTTTTGAATGTGAAGTGAAATCAAAGTCAGAAGATTTGTTATGGGTCAGCAAGAAGGAAGGAAAGGAGGTGGAAGTAGGGTTAGGTACCAAGAATGTCTTTAAATGCATGATCTTCTTTCTATGAACACGAGTTATTAGCAAAAGACAAAGAAAGACCTGGCTTAAACAACATAACATTTTTAGAGGAAATCCTATAAACACAGATAATTATATATTTGATTTAGTTCTCCAAGCTACAATTTTGGTAGTTTTATTATTCTAAAGCACAATACACTATCAGATACTTTCCACATTATAGTAATTTAGTGTCTCCAAATTATAGTCTGCAAGCCAGAACTGGGAATTTGGTCTAAGTAACAGAGCACTAACTGCAGGAAATGTTGTGATGGATGTCAAGTGTTACAAGGTTCACTTTGCTGAATTTGACAGCATAAAGAGAGATGTTGTTACAGTTCTAAAACTTTAATCTGTCCACCTCCTACTGCTTGGATGTTAACAATCCTTTGAATTTTATGATAATAGGTTCAACTATTTTTTTCCCCTTTGCTTTTCTCCCAAGCTTTCCCTCCCTCTTTTTTTTTCACTGTAACAAAGCCTGGGTACCAGCTGTCTGGCAGGTTGCTTTCTTATAAATGAAGTTGGCCAAAGATTTGATGCATGAGATTTATTAAGCTGGAGCTTAATAAACTCTAGTTACCTTTTAGAGTTCTTTGGGTTAAAGACCACTAGATGTGGAAGATAAAGAAGTGCTCTTCATTGTACCAGTAAAGCCATGGCAGGTACATAGGCCTCTGCCAGTGAACAAAGAGGTTCCAAAAGAAAGAGGCAAATCCTTACTGTCTTTGGTCTGCAAGTCAATTGAATTATTTGGGCTAAAATTTACTTCCAAATGTTTTTCTACACTAAAGTCCTCAACTTTATTAGATATTCAAGCAAATACAAGCCTCAGAAGTTACAGGATGCCAAATAAAACTGAAGAAAATCAAAAGTCTTTTTAACAGAGGAGGTGATATTTCTAAATGTTATTACAGCTCAATTTCTTCTGTTAGAAATTTCATACTATTTTCTTACTAATTTTTAAAGTTATTCAGCTAAAGGCTCAATCAAGCCTACACCTCAAAGGCTCCTTAAATAATTTACAAACCATGTATTATCAACCCTGAACTGAGATCATGGATCATGTCTGTAAGAGGAGAGCAGGATACGCAGACACTTGTCAGAGAGCAAGTTGCCTTTGATGGGCAACAAGGTCAGAGATATGAGCTAGGGCACACTAACTCAGGATGCAACAAAATCTGCAGAGAAAAAGCAATGAAATTACATTATTTGTCTCACACAAGCAAAATGTCTTAGAAATAATAAATGAGAGTAAGTACCTAAGAACAAAGATCTTCTCCAAAAACATACCATAGCTTCTGATGGCACAAATATCCTGGACAGAAGCAGAAGTCTGCAATTGCTGATCTGGAGATTTCTGCAAACCCAGAAAGATCAGATGATATGGTTCCTTTTCCCTTCTGTCATAAAAAGTGGGCAGAAATTAAAAAGATTTCTAATTGAAATGCAGAAACAGATTTTTTTCATATCCTCACTGCCTATAAATTGTTAAATCCAGCAAAGTAGCTGTTAAAAAATATGTTAATTGAGAAAGCTGAACAGGGTAGATGAAGGAAACTACCCTGGAAAGAGGAAGAATCCCAGTTCTCACATACTGAGTAGAGACAAACAGCTTGAGTTCCTTCTGCTCACTTCCATAGGAATATCACACCAGGCAGTAATGGCTGTTTCACAGTACAAGAGAACATCTCTGGGATTTGGCATTTCAAGCGTCAGCTACAACACTTCAGACATCCAGGCTTTGCCCTCAAAATATAAAATTGCTAGCACAAGTACTATGTTTGAAATGTTCCCTGTGAAGCAAAATGAAAGGCAAACATTTATATCCATGACTTTTCATCCCATCATGTAATTTGCTTTCTTAACATTGGCTTGAAGAGGTATGACTGACTTCAATATGTTACCAGAGGAAGATTGAGAAAAAGATCAGAGATAGGTCCAGAGCCTCGTAGGCACAACAGACTGTCAAGAATGAGGAATATAATAGTCTGTAGGAGCTCTGCACAAATATATTGGGTGTATCTGTCAAGGTTTTGTCAGTGGAAGGGTGATCTGTGTGGGAAGAAGTGATGAGCTGCCCCACACTGGACACAGCTGGTTGCAAACCCACAGGAGACAACCAAAACCATAACTGATGCTAGTGGGAAAATGTATTTAAGAAAAAGCAGAGAGTGTGGAGGAGGAAACAGAGGGAATGACAGAAGAAATACAGGTATAGCAAGGTAGAGGATCAGGAGGTGTGCCATATACCTGAAGGGACTGTGGCTCATAGATGAGACCATGCTGGAGCAGGCACAGCTCACAGAGACTGTCACCTATGGAAGATCCATACCACATCACATCAAAAGAGTGAGAAATAAGGAGTGGAAGAGAGAAATCACTGCACAGCAGATCTGATCTCCTGAACTGCTTGTCGCCTCACTGGAGTGACTGAGTAATTTTCAGCATTAACAAGGGGAGAGAAGAGGAGCTTGGAGTGAAGCAGTGAGGTAGAGACTGGAAAGGAAGAAAAGGAGTTCATAGTGAAGTTAAGCAAATGAAAATGGAAGGAAGGGTGTTTCAATGTTTGTCTTCATTTCCTAATACCCAAATCAATATTGAAATAATTATTCCCAGACAGGTTGTGGATGCTCCCTCTCCGGAGGTGTTTAAGGCCAGGCTGGACAAGACACTGAGCAACCTGGTCTAGTGGGAGGTGCCCCTGCCTATGGCAGCGGGGTTGGAACTAGATTATCTTAAAGATAATCTTAAAGTCTCTTCAAACCCAAACCATTCTATGATTCCATGGTAATCAGAAACAAAAGTTAAATTCCCCAAGTTGACTCTGTTTTTCCAGCTGCAGTACTGTGTTGATGATTTCCCACTCCTTATCTTGGCCCACTGATTTTCTTGCTCTCATTCCTCCTGCTTTCTCTCATGTCCCAGTGGAAAAAGGGAATGAACATCTAGTCATATGGGTGCTTAGTTACTGGAGAGGGCAAACCCACCATGAGAATTGGCATGGCCACAGCTGTGCTATAGTCCAAAATATCAGCTGGCTGTCTCATCCTGCACAAGAAGAACATGGACTCGTTGGAGGGGGTCCAGAGGAGGGCTTCATGAATGATCAGGGGTCTGGAGCACCTCTTCTATGAGGACAGGCTGAGAGAGCTGGGTCTGTTCTGTCTGGAGAAGAAAAGTCTGTGGGGAGACCTTATAGCAGGCTACCAGTACCTGGAGCAGGACTGAATTTGAGGGCTTGTTGGGATAGGATGAAGGGCAATAGTTTTAAACTAGAGCAAGGCAGGTTTAGATTAGACATTAGGAAAAAATTCTTCATCATGAGGATACTGAAACAGGCTGCCCTCAGGGGTGATGGAGGCATTCAAGGCCAGGCTTGATGAGGCTCTGTGTAGCACAGGATGTCCCTGCTCACTGCAAATGGTTTGGATTAGATGGCATTTGAATGTTCCTTCCAACTCTATCGTCTAATTGAGATAAAATTACTTCAGTGCTCTTGTAACAAGGTACTTTAACTGCTTTAGCAACATACCCTTACAGTAGTAGAAACCAGCAACTTTAATAGCGAGGGAGTTTTCCACAAAGTTTCAGCAAGTCTTCACGGTAACCTATTAATTCAGTGTCATTAACTTCAACAATCCTCTTATACTATTCCAAATGGAAATCCCAGCCAGCTTGCTTTATCCTTTTGCTGTCACTGTGAGAGATTGTGCCTGAATAACATGGCTTTTTTCATTACAGTCAAGCATTTAATTTGGTTTCATCCTGCTGAAAAGCTCAACTCCCAAGTTTCTGACATCTCTCTGGCTATTAAAATGACTAGCCCAGATGCAGCACTTCAAGACTGCAAAGTAGAATTCAAAAAGAGATAAACATGAAGATGAGAAGCAAGCAATATCCAAATCATTGCAACCTTCAAAAGCTTGTAAACATGGGGAAAAATGTCATGTCAGTAACTTAGTTTGAAGTCTGTCAGCTTTAGAAAGGAGTATTCAACAGAAAGTCATGGATAAATATGAGTTGAACAAAGCAATCAAAGTAACAACAATTCAAATTTTAGTCTCAGGGGTGAGTATCACTGATGGATCTTTCAGATCCTTTGTCAGAATCTACATACTCCCAAGGCAGGTAGTCTCCTTCAAATCTTTCTCTTGTGTTGTTAAGTGAAAACTCTGAGTAAACAAATACATTTTTAAAAAGTGGTACTTCATTCAATGAAAACCAGACAAATGACAACTGCCATTTTGACAGTCTCTGGCACATGCCTACAGATTAATGTAATCAGAAAAATATTACAAACTACTTCAATATATTCTGTAATTTAAGATCTCATTACAGATAAACTAATTTACCAACCACACGGAAATTTCTGTGTTGAATTTTAGTATATATTAAAATTTCACAGACTTTAGCAAATTTTTTTTTGTTTTGTTGTGTTCTATCACAACTTCTTCTCTTAAGACACAAAATAATCATATTATGCACAGTTAGTTGAGCCATTTCAGTGGGTTCATAGACAGTTCAATGAAAATACCTGAGCTGTTTTCACATACCAACCAAAACTCTTAGTGTTGAGAACAAAGAAGTTAAATAGTGATGATCCAAACAGCTTATGACTATCAATTTGAAATGTGTTATCCACAAATAGCAGAGATGAGCTAATAGTCTGTCCATATTTAGGGCAAATAAAAGAACGTCAGGCAGAGAGCAGCAGTGTGGAAACTACCTGTCCTGTCTTGTGCTCAAGGTTTCTGAACACTTTTGTCTGTACCTGATTGCAGATAACCTCACTGCTGGGGTGAGGATTGTTCATGGGTTGCAATTTATGTAGGACAATAAGTTCCTTTGCCAAATTAGGCTTAATGGACTATAAAAATGACTGCAAGTAGGGAAACGGCAAAAAAAGAGGGAGAAGTTGATATGGGCCTAAGATTAATACCTTTTCTAAAACTGAAATTTTGTAGTCTAATATTCCAACAGAACTACAACCTGCCAAATAATTCTTTCATTCACCTTAGTCTCTCGCTTGAAGAAGACAAATACCTCAGCACTCAGCTTGCTATGCCCCACATAGCAGAATCAAATAGAATTTTCAAGAATGAAAGAGGAAAAGAGCAGGGCTGGCTCAGACTAGTTACATCACACAGCTGGAAAAGAATCTGTGAACTTTTAGAGTACTTTAAAGTGGGAAGCTGCTTAAAAAAACAGCTCAAGTATGTCCAAGTTCACAAGAAGTAAACTAAATTTTCTCACAGCTTTAGAGCATTTGAGTGTTTGCCATTTCATATTTGGGTGAAATCTGAATTGTCCAACCTAAAAGTGAAGAGATCTATATCCCAATACTAATCTCATGGGCTATGTAGACTAAGAGTGCAATCTGTTTGACACAGCAGTGAGAATAATCATCACACCAGCTCAGATTACAGCCTGTCAAGTTTTCTAAACCGAGAAACTGCATTTGTCCTGCATTAATAATCACATCTACTTTTATTAAGCCTGAAATCCTGTAGGCAGTAATATATGAAAGTTTAAAATCTGCTCAGATTTTGAGTCTTATTGGAGGAAATAACACTCAAAAAGCCAAGGCATTTTAACTTAATGAATATAACATAATTTTACTTTAAATGAACATAGCAGAAGACATAAATCCTTTATTTTACATACAAAAATCATGCCATTAAGTTCCACATTTTTAATTTTCAAGTATAAAAATAACATATAAATATGGACTTAGAACTATGATCCTATTCTGAGTAGATTTCTCATTATTTTATTGGAAAACAGTAAGGAATTCCAACTGAGATTCCACAGATTTCTGTCCTAGATGCAGCTCTATTCTCCTTTTTCTTTACAATTGAGAGATTTGTGGATATCCCTAGGTCACAAGCACTCTGGATAACTGAAATCAATAAGATGGAATTCAATAATAGCAAATGCATCAAGTACTGCTTTTAGGAAAGACAAAGTTAAATGCACAAATATAAAGGGAGTACAATGGGAGCAGGGAGCATTGTTGCAGAAAATAATCTGGCTAAATGACTGATGCATTAGGAACTGATAATGTAATGTTTTGGGGAAAAAAAAGAGGCAGATCTTACGTTAGGACATATTGATAGGAGTGGTTTTGGGAAGATGCATAGGTTGTGGTTCCATTGCTGAGAACCATTTAGTTTCCAGCATTACTCTGGGCAAACTGGACACAGTCCAGAGAACAGCAGTAAAAATGATAAACTGTTTAGAAACCGTGACACACAAAAAGGCTGAAGGAATGGGCTTGTTTAGTCTAGGAAACAGTATATTTAGAGGGAAAATATAACAGTCCTGAACCAACTAAAATTATTTTCCATGTTCTCAAGGAGGAAGTCAGGAAGCAATTGGTTTTCTCCTCAACACTCCTTAGCTGTAAATGACAAATTTTCCGTGTCCAGGAAAGGGCTTTTAAGGAAAGGTGTCAAGAACTTTTGAAGACTTCATGAACAAATGGTGTCAATATCAATATACAAGATATTAGCAATACTGCTGACTGGCCTCAGTGATCGAATTGTTTGATTGCTGAGTATCTAGTATTGTTTACCTTTGATTCTCTAGCATAGAGCTGTATTTTTTTTGCACTGATCTCACTCAGTTCTTTGCCAAGGGGATGAAAAAGCTGACCTGATTACCAGGAATACGTACACCTGAATGCTGGCTTCTGAGGTTTCATTCTGTCTGCAGAGGATGGAGCTGCTGCTTCAGCATCCAGCCTTGAGCTTTTCTACACAGCACAAAGATGAAGCTGTTCCTTTCTACCCCTTGCAGCTGCAAATGAGACCAAAATTTAGGCCTTGTAACACTAACTAATTGGCTGTGAACTCAGATGAGGAAATGGTTTGTTCACAAGGGTCTGATTCTGGCAAAACCATCTTCCTGCTTCTCCAGAAGTTTTTTTCTGTGTGAAATTCATTAAAAACTCTGAAATATTTAAAGGCCTCCTGGAAATGCTTAACTAAAAATCATAAAACCCAAAATAGAAAAAAAGGGAAAAAAACAGTTAAATATGAAGCATGTGCTGGTAATCAGGTGTGATTTTCTTTCTTTAGAAGCATTAAAATGTCGTTGGCACATGCACACACAAATCATAGGTAAAATTCTGTTAATATAAAAATACTCTACAAAAGTACAATGGTTCCAGTAAATGCCAGAACACATCTGCTCTATTTAAAAATTAACCATATCATTATAGTTACACTAGTAGCTAATTTCTAAAAATGTTAAATTATTAGAGAGTTGTCTTTCCAACTTCCAGGGAAGAATTAGAAATTCTGCTCCTCTGTGTTTAAATCTTCCCCTTCCAAATTTTAAGATGCATACATTTGAATTTATTTAGGAGACATAAATATAATAACTTTGATTATTGCAATACAAAGTCAATGAACCTTGTGTCATGACACATTTTACCCAATCTTGTGAAGAGTCTTGAAACAGCTTCTGTTTTCCCCCACTTTCTAAGGGAGTGGAAACTAAGGGAAAGCTGCTATTGTGAAAGCAGTAATCTGGCCCAGTGTTTCTTGAGAAGAGCCTTGCACTTGATTTCATCCTCCACATCATGTGTCTTTCAAGCTCTGGTACCAGCTGAGTGTACTAAGCAGTCTTTAATTTAGAAATTATTAACATAGCATTACTAGTCTGACTTTAGCCTTATTACCTATTCTTAAATACTTGCAGAATAAGTTACATGAGGTTTACAGCTGCCTGTACTCTAATTTGAGCAGTGCTCAAATCTGCAATGACCAAAGCCAGAAGCATTAGAGGCAAACACTTAGGAGGGGTTTCTATGAGCTTTGCCTTATGATTTCCCATAAACATTCCTTAATAGCTCTCCACAACACATTTGTATTTTTTTTCCAAGAGACTGCATATCAGCAGATGCAGGATGGAGAATATACAGAATCAGAGCTACCCTAATCTAAGTAAATCAAGCCAGAGCAAGCCAGGTATTATAATAAAATTTTACTTGGCTAGCAGTACATTCAACCAGCTAATTGCCTAATTTAATGCACATAGTAAACACACATTACTCGCATCTGACAGCACCAGGTGGACTGAATATTTCTCATTCAAACTAGACATACATCATGAAACTGAAATGCAGAAATAACTGTAAGAGAACAGATAGTGTGGGGAAAAAAATGTTTCTTAATTGTGCAGTGTCCACTTTCTGTAACAGATTGTCCTCCTAATTCACCCTAGCTCAATCAACCTGCCAGCTAGATTTGGAAACAAGCCAGCAGCTGTACACCCAGCTTTCTGCTTATCTGGTGTACAGGTGTCCTTGTTTGCATATTTTAGTTATCCAGTGGTTCACTCTGGTGTCAGAGGATGCATGCTGGAGAGACATAAGAAATTCCCATTTCACAGAAAAAAAAAATTCTGTCTGTTGTCAAGAATGACTCCAGCTTCAGGTCAGAGGACTAGAGGTTTTTTTAAACTATTTACTGTAAGCTTTGTGAATTAATGAAATGACCTTAATGATGAGTTCCTGAAAGCAGCTGGGCTAGTTACGCAACTGAACAACACTGGTTGGGATGCTGTGCTTTGAGATACAGGGAAAGACAATGAGGTTATCTGGATGCACGTGGACAAGAAGGTAACAGTCTGTTCCAAGCATCACCAAAATGGAGAGGGAGAGTGGGATGTATGTTAGTAGGGATAATCAGTGAAGCAGTAACCACAAGAAAACCAGAGGTAAGAGGACAAGCATAATTGATAGCTAACCAAAACAGCAGTAACTATTTACCAAAAAATGCTATAGAAACAAAGCTTACCTACAAACAGAGATAAATTGTCAGGAAATGAAATATTTGGTCAGCCTCAGTTAACCAAAATAGGACATTAGCTCAATGCAGGGAAACGGCTCAACAGTAGTTCAAGGAGTTGCACTACAGATGTAAATCTCATCTATCCATTCAAGAAGAAAACAAAGTGGTGATTATAGCAGCCTTAGGTTTACACCATCTCAACCTGAAACCAGGATCATTACCTCAAGATTAGTGACTTATATAGGTCATATTCTGAGATGAAGCTGGAAAAACCTTCATTTTGCCTTGTAAAAAGTGAGTAGCACATTTTGGACGAGTTCCTGTGTAGATGTCTTGGTTTAACATACACTAGAGGTGGTTCAATGAAATCTACATCCCTTCATTTGTCCTAGCTAGGTTTTGAAAGATATAACTATCTTTCTTTTCACTCCAGTAAAATTACAAGTACTTGAAGAATAGAAAAAATAATTAATTTTCAAAAATAATTATAATAAAATAAAGTTCTTTTTAAACAATCAATGATAAAATATTCCTTGAAGTACAATATTAAGTTAAATTCAGAGATTTCTGAAGCATAAAAATAAAAGTTTATAATCTGATATTCACTCACACGTTTGACATTAAGCTTCTAAATATCCGTTTAGAAAAACTTTCTGATATTTTCTAGTTCATAATAAAGAACTTCAAACAGTGGGCACTCTGATACTTAGATCTACCTTTTTAGAACTTAATTGAGCACTCTGCTGGAGCAAAAGCAATTTCTTTTGGCTGAACTGGGTGCTAACATGCCACCAGACTCCCTCCCATCCTGCTTCCAGCCCTCTCTGGGAGTTTCTCAGCACAGGCAGAGAATGGGGCTGGTCTGCTGCTTCATAGCCATGTTCTTGTCATGAGGAGAAGCTGCCTACATGAGGAAGGCATTGAGACTCATGGGCACTTTCTGGACAGCCTTAAGTACAAACTACAAGTGAAACAGGGAGGCAAATTTTTTTTGTGCTCATTCTAAAAACTCTCCATAACTTCTTACACTAGGGAAATGTCATTAAAAAACACACTGAAAAGGGCAGAATTCAAATTTAAGGGTTTTGAATGGTAAAGATTATTCTTCATGTGTTTGCTTGAATAATCCCTTTTAATTAGTAGTGGGACTCTCACTAGGACCTCTTTACATGTGCACATTATGGATAAAAAAATAATATGGACATCTTGAAAACAATGAAAATCAATAATTCAACTTCTTGAACTTTTCAGTTAGTTCAGATGGTTGCCTTCACTCTTGGAATCAGGTAACCAGTGTTTTCACAGAAATTCACTACATGAATTTGCAGATCTAAGTTACATGAGGTAACTATTTTAACCTGTCCATGTCCCATGGTCTCCAGCTTGAGAGCCTTCTCCTATTGTAGCACACTGCTTTAATAAGCACAGTGTCAATGACCTACATGAGAGTTTCCCTTACTTCTAAAAGAGATGCCCGGGAACTGAATAGAAAAGTTCCAATAAAAATCTGCTTGGATGATAGAGGTTTGCCATGTAACATAAATTTAGGGTATTGAAATAGATATAGAAGAAGAATATGTCTGGATAAACAATGTCCCTTCAAAAAGTTATGTGTTCCTAAAGAAAAAAAGAAGAGGAAATTAATTGTAATGGGAATTTGAATGGAAAGTGAAGTCAAAGAGGGCAGGACAATAAATTTTAATGGGTTTTTCAACTGTTTTGGAATCTGATACAGAAAAATATCAAAACTACTTGATTTATACAAAGCTGATGTCCTGGAAAGATGTAATCCTTCACCTAGATGAGGATTTAAGTTTAAACAGCATAATAGAGAGTGATGTCAGCTTAGTATGTTTAGTAACAATCTGTCTCACAGGCAGAGTCTGGAGTTAGGAAAAAGCCACCCTGAAGCTACTTTAGTTTCAGATCCAATTTTAATCCACTTGTTTCTAAGACAGGGTCCTAACTGCCTTATTTCTAATCCAAACCTCAGAGTTCAGCCAGTATAAGAAGAGCTAGGAAGAAGTCTGATTTATATTCAGGTTTTCCTGCATACCTGCCATTCTGGTTATAAAATATTCACATGCACATGCACAAATGAAGGGATATCTACTGTTTATACACAGGCATATGGTCTCTCTGTCTGTGCAGCTGTGCACACATATAGGCATCTCTCAGGAATACTGTATGCATCTAACAATGCAGATTGTCTTTTTTTTGTTTCTTAGTTATATTGAAAGCTGTTCCCTTACTTTGGATAGGTTATTTGGGTTTATACTTATGATGCAGGTCTGTTATAAAATCTGAGGTGTTATTACTGAGTGTTCATTAGGGAATTTTTCTGTGTGTTTCCATCACATTTTTCCTTCTACTATTTGATTAACTTGCAATCTGGTTTAACCTGAAACTAAGTATTTGCCTAAATCTGAAATAAAAGATTTTCTTTCATAATTGAAATTCATCTTGTATCCATCCTGTACATTTTCTTCACAAGTGCAGTGACTTACTGGAAACCACTTCTTTAAAAAAGATCTCCTATCAGGCCAAAACTAGAGCAGAGGTTAATATCTGAGGCTTGGGTTCTGGAGGTTAAATATTGCTTGGCATTCTCTCATTGGAAGGATGGAGGTGTAAAACCATTCCTTTGTAATTGTTCAGTTTATACAGCATTGAATCTTCAGACTGGAAATTACAGAAGAAAAGAGTGGGTTTACTGCATATGTGGTCTTGTTGTAGGCAATATAAAGGCAATGTGGCAAATTACTTGATTTTTATTTCTGTAATTTTTGGGGGGAAGTGGGGCAAAATGCTATTTAAAGAAAAGTGGTATGATGAACATGATTTCCACTCCTTCAAAGTGCACAATGAAACCCACAGATATGATCTTCTCACATGTATAAGCTTAAGAGAAAATTTAAATACATTTCTAGTTAAACCCAATCTCTCCTTTGAAAATACAGATTTATTCTAACAAAGGCTTCTTTCAATAATATAAATAGTGATAAAAACAATGGAATCACCAATGCTGATTTGGTTCAATATCTGGGACAAGTATCCCCTTAGGTAAAGCCAGTAAGCCTTCTGAAGTCAGCTATTGCGTTATTAATCTCTTCACTCATAAAATGCTTTATTCCATTTATTACCTATGTCAGCATGCAGTCCACCTTCACATTTCTAACTGGTGATCTAACACCAAGCGTTCTCAGCTTTTAAGCACAAGGGATTTACTTTGCCTCACTTAGCCTATTGGTGTCTACTACATGATTTCCCATCTTCAGTTGCATTCACAGATTGAAAACCCCTCCATATGGCTTGAAGAATAAACTGTTGTCTTTGTACTTCCCAATATGCCACTTGAGAGTACGTTGTTTTAAAGCTGCAGTTTCTAAAGAAGTTTTTTTTAAAGAAAACTGATTTATATTAAGCCCTTATTTTCTAGGGCTGCCACTTTCCTTGCCATGCTGAGGGTATAGCATCAAGTTGATACTGAATATGCCCTCAGAAAGAGCCCTTTGTTTCTAAAGTTTCTACCTAAAGTTTCTTTCTGTGTTGCAGACCTAGAGGTGTTTCTTCTCTAAATCTTAAGAAAGATGAGTGTTACGCATTGATCATGGGTTTGAGAGGAGCTCTCATTCATTCTAGTTAGTAACTAACAGAAAAAAGGGTGGTCCTTAAGGGGAAGATTTAGTAGACCTTATGGAGCATTTGCTTCTTACAGCAGAAGAAACATTGCAAGCTTATCAAGTCAGCAAGACTAGGGGTGATCTTCTTCCTTGGGATAACATTGATGAATTATCATCCAGCAGTTTTATTAGAGTTTACAAAGGAGTTTTAATTACGGGGCATCACTGGCAGCAAAAGCAGCTTTCTCCTTGACTCCAGGATCACCTCATGATGTATTTTAGAAACAGCACTTCAATGGAAAATAAAAATGGGCAGCAACTGACAGTCATTATTTTGTGGTACTCATTAAATTCTTAACCATAAAGGAAGTGGTGATTCCCAGTGTTTTTTTCAAAGCAAGTATTTGGATGTACAGCCCTGTAAAACATGCAGAAAGATATGTTTGGCCAAAGAATGTTTGGTCTAGTCAACTCATATATGATTTACAGGCAAAGCTTTTGCTCACTAAATCTGCAAGCATAGAGTTTCTACAGACTTTATCTCACATCAAAAAATGAAAGATTTAAGAAAATGACAGCAGAGAATGCACTTATCTTGGTCTTCTTTTTACAGAAAGTAAGTATCCCCAATATGTATCCTGTATGGGAATGAAGGAAGTGAATAATCTGTTTAAATGGAGAATTTCTCAAATCTGTGATAGTGGCAGACAATGAAATCAAAATGGGCTTACAAGTATTCCATTCAGCATTCAGAATAGAATATTTTATGACGACATCAATTATGTTTCAAGGTATAAAGGATTATTAAAATATACTAATTAATATATTCAAAATATCAAAAGTTTCAATTCCAAAATCTCCTCTTTCTCTGGAAACTATGTAGAGAAAAGCAATACTTGGTTTATCCTGATGTGAATTTGCATAGTTAACATCAAAAGCTAAATTAAACATCAGTAATACTTAAGGAGCCTATCCTAGCCACACTTTTTTAATCAAGGTTCTCAATGTGATATTAAGATCCATTTGTTCCAAGAATGTAATGAGAATTTTACAAATTTCATGTCTTTCTAGCCAGGGTTTTGGAATTTAATTTATGCTTTTTAAGCTACATTTTAAATGCTTCATAGGAAGATTTTGGTTCCAAGAAAGCATATAGATTAAATAAAAGATTGTACAAACAAAAGGATTTTCAGTATAGCTTTCAGAAAAACAAACTAATAAAACCCATTCAGCTTCCTCCTTCCTTCCAGCTAAAAAGAGACTAAAAGCACATATTTTAAACTATTTTCTAGAAAAAAGGTAGACAAGCAAATACAGGTGTTATTGTGTAAAATGTGAATCGGTTAATGATCAATGTTTCTAAGCAGAATATCCCTATTGGATGATGATTCATTAGCGTTATCTCAGGGAAGGAGGTTATTGATAATTTGATGCTGTGCATCCACTATCCTAATCATTACTGTCAGAAAGTCTATTGAAGATCATAGGTCATGGATCTAAAATTAAGTATGCCATCAAAAAAAAAAGAGCAAGAAAGAAGGACAGACATTCTTATAGATAAAGAATTGCACTAAAATGTAGTGAATCAGTTAATTCACTAATATTATAACTAATATTATTAGTTATAATGAAGCTACAATCTTCAGTGAAACATTTGTCATTTAAAGTGAACTAGAGGTGGCAGTCTGAATATTATGACCCCCACAACTCTGACTGTTTTTTCTCCTGCTGAATCTGCCATCAAAATGTATTTCTCTTACAGATTGTTCTGGAATGCTCAACAAGGTAATAAGTTAAAATTTTAAGCTTATTTTTTTTATTATTTTCTGTTTTGGTCTTGAAGCTCTCTACTTTTTGGACAACTCCAGTCACTTTTCTCAATATTTTGCTAAATTAGAAATTGAGAACGGCGTGGCAGAATGCAATTTCAGAGCCAAAACCGTGAAAAGAGACACTGATGACAGTACAAAAGAAGCAACTGCACACCATGTTCCAAGCTGCATGAAGGAGAGCTTCATCCTAAAGACCAGCTAGATGTACCAGATTTTAGCTTGGCTGCTACAAGTGAAAGCCAAATCACACTGCCACATTATGCAGTAACCTCAGCCTGAGTCAGTGGACTGTCAGCAGAAATCTTAGGCTCACAGAAGCATCTTGGAAGGAACTAATTCAAAAAAACTAAGCATGAATGTTACATAAACATTCCTTTATTGTAACCTTCAAACCATTTGCTTTTGGATATTCTGAAGAAAGGAAGTGGGATAGAATCATAGAATCATAGAATAGTTTGGGTTGGAAGGGACCTTAAAGATCATCGAGTTCCAACCCCCCTGCCATAGGCAGGGACACCTCCCACT
>VZTY01021094.1:661163-680090 GCA_013400935.1 Turnix velox
AAGCCACTCTCCACCCAGCCTGTATCTGTGCTTGGGATTGCTTCGACCCAGGTGCAGGACCTTGCACTTGGCCTTGTTGAACTTCATGAGGTTGACTTGGGCCCACCTCTCCAGCCTATAAAGGTCCCTCTGGATGGCATCCCTTCCTTCAGGTGTATCAACTGCACCACATAGCTTTGTGGATGTTGGGCATTCCTTAAATGCTCCCCCAAATTCTTTACTTAATCTAATACACATATGGTTAACATAGGTTACATTAAAGGCAAAACCAAAAATAAGGTATTATCCATTAATTTTAAACAAAATAAGACAATCACAGAGGACAACATTTTCTACCAACAGTGGTACGATAACTTTTTTACACCCATCCTTCTTGGGATTTCTGTTTCCCCTCAGATATGAATCTAATCTCCTTGCATCCCTTTATTTTCCCTATGTCTAATCTCCTTTACCATCCAGGAAGAGGTCTGAACTCTTCTCTCACCCCAACAGTGGCTGGCTCTTTTGGAGAAACCATGAGTAGCCACCTGCCCAGAGAGAAGGAGGAACTGGATGCTTAGCTGGGCGTGCCCAGGATGTGACCAGCTGTACTCTACCAGTGTCACAAGGGTTATTTTGAGGTTGAGGCGACACAGTGCTGACACTTCTGAACCAGGCACCTCCACACCACAGCCCTGAGCTTCTACATAAGCACTTACAAATTACAGATGTTACACAGTTGCATGGCTTGCATTAAGGATAGCAGCTGCTGTCTGAGCGCAGTTAATGGGGTAATCAAGTTGCTTTCAGGTATTAAATTGCTTGAGCATGAACTAATTCAGTCTTTGCAGGGAACTGTGGCAAGTTTCAACCAGAGAAGAAGCTTAACCACAAAAAATGAGTTAAAATTTGGATTATTTTATCATACAAAAGTGTTTTACAGCATCCTGTTTTTCTTCTGTTTGTCTCGAATGCCTGCCAAAAGCCAGCAGCAAAGGTAAAAGTGATAGTGGATGTTGAGGCAAAAGAATCACAATGACAGTCAAGAATATGCTGAAGGAAGAGCAGGAGAGGTAAAAGTAATGAGAAATCCGCACCTTTCATTTTATCAGCAGCAATTTCTGAAATCTACTCCAGGTGCTAGATGACTGCAATCACATCTCAGGGACTGACAGGAACTTGTATTCCTACCTTGTATGACTGCCTATCCTGCAGTCACCAGATACTGCTCTTTGGGCAATTGTTATTATCACCCATTTGGGTAAGAACATATAGGTTATGCTATTATTGGAAAACTTCAATTTGATCCCTATAGAGTTAGTTTTGAAGAAGTCTATTGTGCTACAAGGTGGTAATGATAGGAACCAAGCTGAAATCCACCAACTCTGTGGATCTAGGGGGTGCTACAAGCCCATATAGCCTCATGTTTAGATGAGATTCAACCTAGATGTGTAAATCATGCAACATTAAAAAGTTTTTTTCTCCTGCTAATGTGTTTTAGAAGCTTTGGAAACTAGGCTACTGTCCCTGCCGCTGTATTCTACCAGTGTCACAAGGGTTATTGTTCTTCGAAAGGATGGCTGCCTCCAGCACTGTCCTGGGAATGCCAACTGTAATTAAAGACTCGGTAAACAACAATGCATTTAGTGGCTTATTCAGGGTGACAAGTATGGTCTTACCTTGGGAATTTCTATGAGCTTAATAGGTGTAGCTTTCCATTCGACTTTCCCTTGCTGCATCATTTGACACTACCATTCTTTTGCAGGTTTTTGAGACCAGCGTTTAAGATATGCACTTGGTGATCTTGTGTTGAAATATTAATAAAATGTCACAGTAATTTCTTCACCAGGAATATTTTGCTAGCTTCTTGTATTAATTCCCTCAAAGCTAATTTAAATGCTTGTTGTCTGTGTAATCCACATCTGTCTGTATTAATAATTGTGTAAGTGTCTGAACAAATTAAGACATTCTACAGAATTTAAACATCCCAAAGATCTTATATTTTCAGCAAAAGTGAGCTGCATTTTATGGACATTTTCCCATTAATCTCTGAATTGTTTTGGCAGCTAGTGCCTAAAAGCAGCAGCTACCTGGCAAGGACAGAATATCTGTCAGACCACGAAGGGTGCCTGCATTCACCAGAGGGATAAGTGGGAACACTAAAATAGAGTCCAGTTCATCTTCAGACAGATTTGCCAAGCTTGCTTCATTATAGCTTATAGCTTTCGTTGTAGCTTAGTGAATGTTGTTAAGTATTCTGTCAAAATAAACTTACTTTTCCAGACAAGCAGCACAGAAAAACCCTAAGGTGCCACCACTGATACTTGAACTTCTTTACTGTTCTTGGCTTAAAAAAAATACAGCTACTACAACATTTAGGAGCTTTTCTTTATTTGTACGTTTGCTGCCCAGCCATAATGAAAAAACAGATTATTCCTTACAGTGTGTCATTGATAAAGCAGAAATGTTTTTTATGTATTTTGCGTGGAGAAAAGTATGAGACTTTCAAGTTCTGATGGTTGATATTGTTGTCCTATGGAATTGTAATTTGGACTCATCACTGATACGCATATCCTGGAAGGTCTTTCTGCAACATTTGCAACAACTTTTTCAATTGTAGCGTTTGAATTTCTTTGGGAAGAGAAACTGAAAATCAAAAGCAGAAGACTGTCTTAAGAAATTAATTTTGAATTTTTCGCTCCTACTTATTTAAAATGTATTCTTTCAATTTCTTACCTATTTACTTAAATTACATTCTACTAGTTAACTAACTCTCATTCAATTGAGAAGAGAAAAATAAAATTTATAGCATAATTAGAAAAAATCATTGATCAAAATAAAGTTAAAGGAATGTTTAACAAATATTTTCTTACAGAAAAAAAGAGAAACCATGAAAGTTAAAAATCTTATATTTTTTATATTTACCAAAATATGAATATTTTATTTTAAAAAGGAAATTTTCTATTGCTGTGAATTACATTTGCATTGAAAAACTACTTAAAGATCTTCAGTTGAAATTCTTCACAAGACAATGTAACACCTCTAAAGCTTCAAGATGCCTATACAAGATTTTGTATCATCCTGGACAGATGTATTTTGGCTGCACTTTATTCAGACATAATTGAAACTAAGGAAGTTTGTTTTCTGTTTCCACTGTTATTATTCCACTTAATAAGGCCACAGGTTCTACCCATAGGAATCTTTTGTGTATGCCACTGTGCACATTTCTAATCATATTTTTCCAATCATAGTTAAAGGGCTTTAGATGTAATACAATGCATTGAGCACAGTGGCATTAAAAGTGTCCCTTCCCATACTCAATCCATATGCTCAGTTTGACTTCACTTAATAACTTAGTTACTAAACATTTATGGATCCTGTAACTGTTTTTTCATTATATGTTAGAAGAAATTTAATTGCAAACTTCAGATCTTTAATCCAAGATCAACTCTTCCACAGAAAAGAAATAACACAGAGGTGTTATTTACGTTATTTTCTGTTAGGATCAACCTGAAATTTGGTTACACACCTAACAGTAATTTTTCTTTAATTATTCTCTTTCCTTACTTCCAAGGACCTTCAAATGCTTTTTATATTTGTTCTCGAGTCAGTGAAAGTTTTATTGCTTACTGCACATTCACCAGCAAAATCCACTAATAGGCAAGTCCAGTATTGCCTTTTCCCTAATACAGATTTGCAGCAGTAATGTGGCCTTTCGAACTGATGAATAGGGATAATAAAATCACCAGCGGAGAATGAACTAGTTGACCTATGAGATCTTTTCATCTCTAATTCCTATGGTGAAAAAAATGCAAAAAGTACATTAACCTCATCTACAATGTTCTCTGTCAAATAATGATCCTGTTATAAGGTCATTACAGAAAATATTGAGATACATTGCAATCCTGCTTACAAAATTATGCAATAAGCCCTTTGCATTTTCAAGTTGCATTGAACAGTACACTGTATGGAAGTATTTGTATTTAACAGAAGGCAGTAGCTCTATGAATACAATAAGTACTTTGAAAGCTATTACAAAAATCACTCTCATTATATACCATATAGTAACCTCAGACCTATCAAAATTAAGCATAGGCTTTTTCCCAAAGCGATTGTAAACAGAAGTATATAATACCTCTAATGATTATTTTAGTCAATATTTTTGGGATTAAAAAAGATCCCTATATTAATCAAACAATGGTCTTTCAAAGAAAAATAAAAAAGCAATTATTTAATTGCATCCTGTGAGAGGTAACTGGGATAAAATTGATCTGTATAGCCAAATTTATTATTACATGCTTTGAATGTACAATGAATGTGATTAGAGTGAGTGTGCCATCAGTCCCTTTTGCAAGATCAAGCACGGAAGAGCAGAGCCCTGATGAAAGGAATCAATAGCATTGAAAGCAAAATTGGAGGGCTCTCAAATAATTTTAATGCCTATTTTCTGAATGAGTGGAGTGAGATTGCTTGGTGCACATGCTAATAACTAAATTAGTTTTCTTTTAACTCAGTATAAAGTTTCTATATTACTTAAATAATATTGCTAAAAATATGAAAAAATAACCCCAAAGCTACATGAAGCCGAGATACACGTAGTTTCACTTTGAGGTTTTAGGTAACGTAGCTGCATTTCTCTTAATTTTGTAGATATTAGGACATGCAAGCTGCAACTTTGCATCTCTTAACAGGCATGCTAACAATATTTGTTCTCGTATGTTTGAAATTGTAAGCTACTCAACATGTGCTCATGTATACATACACGACTCATAACAAGAATCCACCTGTGAACCTCTGAAATCCGCCATTCAGAAGTGAATAGTAAAGATTACTTTCAAGATATTTCTCACATTTCCTCAGCAGGGGTTGAGGCTGGTTTCAGGGTCAGCTTAAGCCAACCTAAAACTGAATTGCCCTCAAGTCCTGCTTTCTCCTCACATTTTCTTTCAACTCCATCATGCACAACAAGTCATCTGTCAACGCATCCAAAAACTGTGGAGACAAGGTGACAAGGAAGTAAAGGTTATGTGGCTATGTGTCATCCACACATCTAGAGAAAAAAATCAAGACGATCATAAATCTGCAGATTTTTCAGCAGCAGTCAGTGCCTTAGTTTGATCATATTTGTATTGCTTTTAGCAGTGTTTCCTTGCTCCCCTAGCAGATGCTCAGCTTCATACTGTGTGCATGCAAGACCTTCCTGAAGATCAGTGTAGGGAAGCTCAGAGAAACCAAGTGTGTCAACAGCTACAGGTTAATAAAGTTCATACCTCCCTCTGACATTTTTAAAGGCATATTTGAAATAGCCTAGATGCCTTTGCAGCTTTTACTAGTGCAGTATTGTCACATGTACAAGGTTTGAGCAATGTATTATTTAAGTACAAAAAAATAAGTTGTGGAAGCATGGAAAAGCATCAGGTCAAAACCAAATGCAGAGCATCTCAGCAGGTGATCTCTGCTTGTCTGTTTTTCTCACAACATGAGCACCAGAACTGCCACTCAGTACCATTATCCCCTACCTTTAAGCAAACAAACAAGAAAGTAAATAAATCAAATACACTGTTACAAGGGCACAGTAGTAAAGGGTGCTTTATAGTTACTCTATTTATATGATTACCAAAAAAGGCAGCAAACAAATTTATGTTTCAGGACAATTAAATAATACTAAAGCCTAATCCAGCACTTTTGTTAACAAGTTAACTGTTAACAACTCTTGTTAACAGTTCAACCCAGGAGTATGATGGACACAATATTGTCATGCTCTGTTCTCAAGTCTCATATTGAAGAATGTGAGGTCAAAAATAATTATTACTTCGTCACAGCTAACTAATCTAAAAGAAGGTTTATATTACACTTGATAAGTAGATTAAAAACAGGAGGCTTGTCATAATAATTCATTAGATAGCAAAAGGACCTTATGTGTACAGTTGCAAAAGATAATATGGACATTTGTGTTTCCTTTTTGAAAAACTGCAGAATTTGTTATCTCTTTACACCTACGTAGCATTCAAATCTAAGATCTTCATTAACTGCATGAACTCCATATTTTTGCTGTTTCTTTTGCTGCTTGTTATATGAGCTTGCGTGTAAAATAGTGACAAACTTTAGGCATGCAAAATTTCTCTTTATCAGGAAATTGATTTTTGTACATTAAAAAAAATATGCTAAATAATATTTCTACTCAAATGACAGAGGAAGTAAGGTATTAGAGCACTAATTATGACAACAGTCCAGCATAGGTAGACAAGGCTGTCAATGCTAAAATTTTCTCATGATGAATCCAGTAAATGGATAAGGTCTTTTGCTGTTTATGAAACAATGCTTCTGTACTGGAAACCTGGAAATTTATGAAAGACACATGATAGGTAAACCTTCAACTCTAAAGTTTATCCCAGGCTGCCAAAAAACCATCCTTGATGTTTAGTGTGAGCCAGGCACTTGTTTTTAATTTATGGTTCCTTTATAATAATAGATTAATAGGTGTGGTTAATAATACATGGCATTAGCCTAAAAGTCTGTTAGCTGACTGAAAGGAATTTATTTATCTAAAAATAAGATAAAGCAAGCAGTGTCAATAAAGGAAGCATCTCTGCATTCTCTGGTCATATTTGAAGTACAGCAGTGAACTTGTGACCTGTTCAGCTGCCTCCATGTGGGTGTCTAGTGAGAATATCAACTTGTCAACTACCTATGCTTTCAGGGCACACTTTTATTCATTTTCATGCATAAAAGAAAATTATCCTGTATAGCATTAAGCATCTATATTCAATCCAGAAGTAACATACATAATCCTTAGCTAGGAAAACATCTTCTGCACCATGATGTGCCTTGGGTACAGATTTTTGATAATTGCATTTACCCAGTGGATCAGATCTGCTAGAAAGCTCAAGTGATGGGAAAATATCTCTGCATTCTCTGGTCATATCAAATATATCTGGTGAACTATCTAAAATACTATTTATATAACCACTGATTACTGAAGAATTATAGACAATGCACTTCCAAAACAAGTAGGTAGGACTCCTTACAGCATAGTTTCAAATGTATCAGTTTATCAAGATCATTAACTGTCATCTGTTAGGCTTCTGTGTCCCTTATTTGTATCACTTCTAATTTTTCTATTATGAGGAAAGAAAATTTTTCTTTCAGTAAAGTTCTTCAAATATCTACAAAACATGAGTGGATTGCTTTTAACTACCAGGATGGGGTTTTCAGTTTCTTCAGTCAGTTAAAATTACTTTTGTCTGTATGGTCATTACTTGCACTAGGTTCATTCAGTCATTATCTATTTTAATTATAAGCCACTTCTCTGAACTCTAGTTTTAAAGCATTACACAGTGAAAGTGAAGTAACTTCTGTTGTATGAAGTCCTATATTAATTTTGTGGTCAAAACTCTTTACTGAATCACGTATTTCTTTGATTGCATTTCTTGCAATAGCTGAAATGAATGGTTGATGGAATGCAAGTAGCCCAACCTTTCAGTGTACATATGTTTATTAAAAAAAAATTGATACTGATGTCTGCAGAAGTAGTGATATTCACAATACAAATCTTAACATGTATCCAAGGTAATCATATTAATATTTGCATATAGGCAATGACAAATACAATCCTTTCTTCTGACTAGATCAATAGATATAACTTGGGCTCAGTAAAAAGTGAATCTCAAAAAGACTGAAAATCAACAGATACAGATAACATGGAGGCAGTAGAACCTCTTTCCAATTGGATGTTGTTGACTATTCAGCTGGCATGTCAGAAATAGTATAAATTTTATCAGGCTCACTGTTTTCTCATCTGCAGGCAAAACAAGCTGCACAAGGAAAGTAACTTCAGTTCCAATTGTTTACATGTAGCATCACTAGAGCCCTGGGGAAAAGGCTGATTTTCTTCAGCTAGGCTGCAAAAGAATCTCAGTGAAATTGGCGGTAATTAGCATTATAGCATATTATACTATGTTCTCCGATGGCAGAGTTTCAGTTGACCTCATGGGCTTGCATTTGCGATATTGTAGTTTTTCTATGGTTGTGGTCCAAACCATGTTTGTGAATATGCAGCTTCAGCAATGCCCACAGTGCTCTGATTTATCTGTTCCTTTTTCCCTGCAATTCTGACTCAGTCCATTTTGACTAGTTGTGATACATCTTCTGTATCACTATGCTGGACTGAAGCAGTAAACTCTCTCCTAACATGGATAAAATATTTTCATCTCAATTCTGGCATCTAATAACTTCTTCTAAATTTACATATGTCAATTGATTCTTTCAGAGTAGCTACCTATTATTTTTTTAACTCATAAATAGTCAGTGCACCAGTCTTACAGTATAGATGAAACTGGTGACATTTATCTTAGGACCCCAAAAGTTCTTCTCAGCTGTGAACAAATCACCATATTGTGTATCAGCATGGGGCATGCTGTGTTAAGGAAAAACCACAACACATATCAGGCTTTTAAAACATCTCCACTTAGCTGGAGAGATTTTGTATTAGCTATTGCACTTACATTCCTGATAAACACGGTTTACTGAACCCCGCTTGGTATATTAGGAGAGGTGCTCCAAGTGACTTGTTCAGGAACAACTAGTGAAAGAACTGAGAAAGCAGCTTATTCATGTCTTCATCCTATTAGTTCTCAATTCACTACTTTAATACTCACAGTTTCATTAACTGAAATCACTGCTTTTTTAACACCTTCTACCATGACTTTTACTCCAAAAGGCCAATAAAAGTCTGCAATGTCCCATATCTATGACAGCCAAACCTAGTAGCCATTTAGAAATGGATGCAAGGTCATTAAAGTAACATTTTTACTAAAACAAGAGCATGTTGAAAGAGGCTGAAAAAAACCTAAGCCAGAATATTAGTAAGAAACAAGTCACACTGAACTGCAGGTTTCAAAAGGAACAGTTGATAATCAAACCCACATAAATTTGAGAAAAAAAAATGCAGAACCATAGAATTATGCAAGATTTATGGGTCAGAGCTTTTGCTATTTCATTTCCTATTATTTAGCTATGCCACAAATCACTTTTTTTTTCCACCCCACAGAAAAATCTTTAGGAAGCTCCAGTTGCCTGTTCTTACCAGACCTGTCCACTACCTGAGCATTGAAATAAGTAGGTATTAACAAAAACTGACTTACCCTGGTAAAATTATTAGTCCAATTGACCCATGGAATTCTCAACGAGAGAAAAACATCTCAAAAGTGTGCTCATTTTGCATTCTTACAGTCAATATTCTGAATTGCTTTAATTACAGCACCTGTCTGATGTCCCACCAAGATTTGTTCCATTACTGTGATATATTGTTACACAGAGTTCATGTAGGCATTACACTGACAACACATAAAGTTAAAATGATCACTTATGTTGTCATTCTAAGAGACAGCTAATAATATGGTGTTGTTATAAAAATGTCTGCGTGTTGTTAAAAGTCCCATACCTCAAATAAGCAGAAACTATCCCAGTTTTCTTTTGCACATTCCTCACTAGCTCCTGAAAGAATATAACTCCTTAAATGACACCATTGGTAATGCACCGATTTGTGCATATTATTATTCTCTGAGTTTCTTTGTTTCATTGACAGGACAAAAAAACAGGATCAGCCTGACCTGATCAGCCTTCCTTATTAATTTTATGAAAGATCGGAATTACACAATGTACAGTGGCAGCAGAAAACTAAAGTAACTGAAGAATTTGACTTAGCTTTCATACTCAGGTAAAGATCCAACTTTATTAAATGAGATCTCTAAAAATATCATGCCATTGTTTTCATTCTTGCTGTTATTTCAGGAAATCTTGACAGACATTGTAATTTTATTATCTATAGTTGCATTTGTGTGAGCCAGCCTCCTTGCTATTGAGGTTAAGCTTATATAACTGAGAACACAGATATTCACATATAGTAGTATTTGTTTTCACTGTTCTTTTTCCTTATATTTATAATCACAATATAATTTGTTTTTCCTGCCTGCCCTTAGCCTCACTGGTCATACTTGGTTTTGGAAAGTAGGGAGCGCCTTAGGACAGAGATTGCATTTATATCTGGTGAGTTTGGGTAAAAATAAGTCTTGCAGATTAGTAATGCTTTGATGCAGTTTCTGTAGAGCTTTTCTTTGGTTTTGCTGCATTAGTCAAGTCAAGCTAAGATTAGATGTTCTTTACCAAAACAAAAAAAAAAGGTTCTTGTTCTCCACTAGTGTCCTCACCTAAAGTAGCTGATAACTTAATGCTACTGTTAATTGGTGAAAAGTCTAAAATATGTCAGAACAAGTTTAAATAGGAGGCATTAATTGGGATTTGTCCCATATGGGGTTCGTCTTGGGCCCACATGAACAGAGAGACATTCGAAACGTGACCTCTCTGTGCTTATTTGGGCTCTTGATACAACAGCACTGAACTAGCTAATTAGCTTGGCACCATTTCAGACAGCTGGATTAGAGTCAGTGATAAAGTGCAGCAGAAGGCACCTCTTGGCATAGGTCCCTGTAACTCATCCTGCCAGCATGGAAATCCAGTGGAGGAAAAGGGTCCGCCTGGCTGGGGCTGGAGGCTCCTTCCAAGTCTGGAGAAATCGTACAATTTGTCAAAGACGCATTTAATTATACAAGCTTATACTGCAAACACACAGCAATATATCTAACAGAAATAAGTCACAGGATCTGGCCGAGCTACTGTAAGTTACTCTTCCATGGACAAACACTCTGTCATTCTTTGAAGAAAAGAGAAACTTTCAAAAATTGAAAGCCATGCTACATAGTTGCAATTCAGAACCTTTTACATAGGACTCTCCCTAGCTGAATTTACTTTACACCACAGAGTATCAGTTTCATATGGATGATCTTTAAACTACCTGGGAAATTCTCTTAACAGAAACTGTGTTCAGTTTATTATCCTGAAGTGACTTGGGTAGCCAGAGTTACGGGGGAATGTTTCAAAACATTTAGAAAACATTAGTCAGGTTGAGAGTCCTCTGCTTCAGATAAGGGTAAATAATGAGGATGTGGTTTGGTGACTGACAGAAATAAAAATTTCAAGCACAATCTCTTTATTTTCATAGGGACAAAATTTTAAAATAGAATTTTTTTATATAATGGTTTAAATTTAACTACAGCAAGTCCTTCAGCTAATAGAGGTTACATGCACTACCCTTGTCTGATTTACAGTATTTCTGTTTATTTAAAATAGTTATCCATGTTAGGTCACCATATCAACAGAGTGGGAGAGAGCTTACTTAGTTATTTCATAGGGTGGAGTCTACTTTCTCAGGTTCATGTACATTCTCAGGTTCATGTACTGTTTCTAGTAATCCCAGAGTTGTTTCCTATTCTCTTCCACATGCCTTCCATACTAGACCATTCTTTGAAAAACTATATTTGTATGGATGTATTTCCAGATTTTGTGGATGCATTAGCAAGAATATTGAAGAATGCATTCCTGCATGGGGGAGCATGCTTTTTAACCTAACTTTGTTATTATTATGTGGTCCCCAACATATATTAAGAGATTTAAATTGTTCACCTTGGAATACCACTGTGGCAGGCTTGTATCATTTCCCATACGCATTATATTCTGTCTGATGTGAAGGGATTCTCAGAGTTTTCTTTTCTTCTCTCATTACAGTCTTTGTCACTAAGAATGAGGTATCCAAATTTTAATGCCTCATATTTTTTGTCAGCTGTAGCAGTGTGCTGTACCACTCTGACCTTTTTGATTGGCTTGCCATTTCAGTCCTTCCTATTTACAGCTTCATTAACCTGTAGGGGAGAGGTGGACTGGCTAACCAATCAACAGATGGTGTATTGAAAAGGTCAATGTAGTCCAGTGTATTTAAAGTCCATTCACAAACCACATACAGGTGGAAAATGTAGAGTTCCCCATTTAAGATGGCAAAGCTACAGCAAAAAAGAAAAATGGTAATAAACTGAACTCACTCAAGATCACAGACATTAGGATAATGAAAAGAAATGGTAAAGAATCTCTAACTCCACTTCAGAGAGACACAGCATTTGTCAACTGGCAGTTCTTAGTAGAAAATATTTGATCTCAACTAGATGACACTAACCAGATAAGTGAAATCTACAATTACCACTATTTTGAATTGGTCTTGAAGTCAACTCTAGAAAGCATTTCACTGCCAGGTTAGTATAATCCTGGCTAGAAAGGATGAAAACTGAATGAGCACTTTTGCACAGAAAACTTAAACAGGAAATATCTGAATTTTGCCAATATTCTTTTCTGTGGACTTCATTAAACATCATCTTCCATATGAGAAAACATTAGTAATTGTTATTAATTACTGCCATTATGAGATAAACAATTTCAAACTGATTCATAAAATAAACTTCTATTTAGTTCACAAAGAGATAGGACAAAATTTAGACTAAACACCAAGCTTGATAGCAGAGGGCACTGTGTTATAGGAGGCTCTTGTCTTTCAGATAAGAAGGAAAACTAAACTAATAGTCACTTACGATAGCTGAAGCTCTTTAGGCATATTAATCCTAGTGACCTGGCCAGATTCCAGCTCCTATAATTACAGGTCTCTCAAAGTACTGAATTTTCTCCTAACCTAATTGTTTCAGTGCAGCAGTGGGGTGGGGGGAAATACATCCTCCCTTGGTAAGTATCTTAGCATTCTTGAATGAAGTTGAACAGCATTACTGTGGTGAAAAGACAAGGAAATAATTTTACATGCACATGTTTGAACAGTGGTTATGAAATTATTTGTGAAAGTAATCACCAGTGTTGAAATTTTATAAAGCATGATTTCCCCTATCGATGTATATATATATTTCTTGCAAGAGAATAATTCTCTGTCCAGAACTAAAAAAAAAAAAAGTCATCAAAGAAACATACGAAATAGGAAATATTTAATTAATCTGTTTCTGTTATAAGACTGATTCATTTTACTGATTTATTCTAGCCTTTTTGGCACACCTCCTACAATCTTCTTAGCTTCCCTGCATCACTACCAGTATATATCCAGTGCTGCTGACTTTTAATTTATTTATTTATTTAAATTAGGAAACAATTAATTTCACAGCCCACATTACATATGCATTTAATGAAAGACTGTAAGGTCGAAGGAGCAGAGATCTTAAGACAGACATTTTTTATCACCAAAGCAACTAATCTAAAAGACTTCCTTAGATTTATGCAGGATGCTTGTGATAAAGGCAGAAAATAGTGCAGACTTCCTGAATGTCCATGTAGAATGCTTAAAAAATCAGTATCAGCCATGACAGAAATTTCTAAGGAAGACAAACTATTAAGCTCAAAAATAAAAAATAAATAAAATTGTAATAGGTAGAAAATGACAGAGCAGTAAGTGCAAATAAAGTGTGAATTCAGTTAAACATTTACAGCAATTTGAAAGATTATAAACCTGCTCCACTGCATTTAGTAGCTACATTTGGTGCAAATACATGCGATATCATGCACCTGAAGAACTCAGTGAGAGAATTCAAATGCTTTTATTTCTCTTCCAGTTAAGCATATTGAGAATATTAAGCTTCCATCCACTTTGATACGGTTTAGTATATTTCAAAGATGGTAATTACTTCCTCTTCTCAGAGAATTTAACCCACTCCATCATAAAGATGCTTCACATTTGGTGACTGTGAAAGACTGTGCATGATGTGGAGAAGCAGAGTGCAATAATAATTGGCTAATCTTAGAAGAGTGAGACTATCAATATAAACTATAAATTAAAAAAATAATAAATTATATTAGCATATCCTTTATGTACACACACACAGAGTGAGATTTCAATAAAAATCTTGCCATTACATGACTTTCCTTCAATGTGACAGTCACACAAAATGGTTTTGAGGAGTGTTATATTAAATGGTCATTTTCCTTATATTTACCACAAAATGAAACCGTAAAATTAATTAGATCCTATTGCTAATCAGAGGGATCTGCTCCAAAGGAATAGTCTGACATATTGGTAACTTGGTAATGTGTTAAATTTCTGTAGGCCAATGATTTTTCTTGGCTTCCTCTACATAAATATCTGATAGTAAAAAAATAAATCAACACAGTTTTATTGAAGTCTGTGTTGATTTAAACCATCTGAAATTCTGGCTCAGTACTGACAAGAGATTATTTGTTATTGCAAGCAAAGCATACATAAAATGTAGGATATTTTATCTTTAGGAGCTTGAGTGGAAATGTTGTTCTTGGGTGCATAAGGAATACTGAAGACAAAAATTTTGAACATGAAAAAAATTTCCTCAAGCTTTATGGCCTCTAAATAAAGAAGCTGATTGATTTATATAAGCTAGTTTTATATGTGCTGCTGCTTATCAAACATGCTCTCTCCAATTATGAAATAAGTCAAATCCTTGCTCGATTAGTTTCCATAATATATTAGCTGATGCCATCACAATTAAGATTTCTTTAACTGATCATTATTTTCATTGGGTCCTAGAAATATCTTGGATAGATCAGAACACCCTGAACTGACACAGCTGTCTGGACTTCAAGTAGTAGCCAGTAACAGTGGACTCACAGGAAAAGCCAAGATAAAAATTGAAACAAATAAAACCAAGAATTCTAATAATTAATAATGATTAATTTTTGTTCACCTCAGCAAAAATGATGTAACCAATTGCAAAGGACACTTCCATGACATTTAGTTCTTTATTCTTACTACAGCAATCCTGAATGATTTGATTGCCGATGTATATGTTCAATATTTTCTGCAGGATAAAGTTTAAAAGAAAAAAACAATTTTTTTTTCCAGAAATATAAATTGAATGAGTAGTGCAAAAAAGCATTTAGGAATGCTGTTCCATCCTGGTATCTTTTACCCAGCTGACAAAAGAACAGATTTTACAAAGATGAAAACTGAATTTTCTTCTTTTCTACCATGTAGTAAATACATATAAGAAAAGTGACACAAATATTTTCTCACAATATTATTATTTTTTACAAGAATAAAAATAGTTGACGTGTCTCTTCATTTCAATATTCATTGCAACACTAATTTAAATATTCCAGTAGCTACTGTGGGAAAAACCCGTGTTATCATTACATCAACAATGACATTGCTGCCTCACAGCAACACCAGCTTAACTTTATGCCTACAGTAACTTGAGGAGTCTGAGGAACCCTGTGCTACAAAGCAAAATGCTGCAGAGTCTTTGGTTACAGTTTGGATTGTAAGGCTGACTTATTCCCATTCACTTGCTCTCTTCCCTTCACTTGGGAAGTGTAAGCATTGTGGTTTTATGGCGAGCACTTCCTTCTTAGAACTCACATGATACCAGGAAGTTGGGCTGGAAATTTTTTTCCAGACACATACATGTATAGTTAAGATATTTTTATATATGCACATAGTTGCTAAAGGAGCCAACTGAAAATCAGAGAAAAAAGTTTTCAAAGTGAAAAAACCACTTAAGTTTAGGTAAAAACACCTAATTGTTACAGAAGGAAAAGTTTCCTTTTAGTATGCCTAAGTATTATCAGTTAGTAGTCTCGGACATTTGGTTGAAATGATACTTTATTTCATTGAGAAGCACCAGAAATTCTATGTATTTATCATTTTAGTCTGTTACATTGCCAACTGTGCTCATTGTCTTATTCTGCACTCTATGTTTTGGCAGAAGCAACATTTTTCCAACTAAGAGCTCTAACAAGGAATACAATACAGTATCATAAAATGGTGAGAGATTTATTGTTTGATACAGAAAAGTAAGAACCGTCAGGAGGTAACCATTCCCCTAGAAATCAGTGAGTAGAGAGATATCTGTTGCTCTTCCCCTAAGGAATAACAGATATGAATTGAGATTCTGCATAATGCCTATGGGAAGAGGATATTGCATCCATGAACATGAAAGGCAATGTCTGTGTATGATTGTCCACTAATAAGACTGTCCACATGTCCATGGGTTTTTCTATGTACATATGCATGCACAGACACATTAGAAAGTAGATATGGAATAAACCAACTAAAAGAAAGTAAATATGAAACCTGTAAATTAGGTATAAAATGTATACCCAGCAACTGAGGAAATGGAAGCTGTGGTAGATCTCAGATGACACAACACACACTTGCAATAGCAAGTAAGGTGGCCAGCAGGAAAGAATTTCTGCAACGAAGCAGCTGATGCAAAGGGCCCAAAGTACACGCTCCATTTTGGGGAACTTTACTGAGGTCTGATCTGGTCTTGTGAAACTCCTGGGACTACTAGAAGGAGTCCCATTATGTAGCCCCATTCATCTGAGGAAAGCAAGCTGAAAGACAGTAAGTGAAAAAATTGAGAGATACTTCCTTTCAAGAGAAGGCCTCTGCTGGGATGCAAAATGCTGCTGTAGGCATACTTCACTCTATTCTGAATTGTGCATATATGAAAAAAATCCGATGCTCATCTGTCTTCCAAAGTGATGATAGTCTTATTTTACAGGTTTCTTAAACAGCCACCTCTATATTCTTTCAGTTCAAATCACACAAATTTAGATAATACAATGCTTAAAAAATGCAATTTATACATATCTCACTGCAGAGTACTAAACTATTGTTTTTTCCTTTGAAGCAGAATTGAATGCCACCTGAGCACAGTGGTTCAGTAGGTGAGCTTTTGGAAATGCAATTGAAGTAGAATGAATTAGTATCATCTAGAAAAAAAAACATCAAATGTTTTGGGGCTACTGTCATGTAATCCACAAAAAAATGAAATGCTGTGGGAGTTTTTCTCAAATGAAACATTTCACCAGTTCATTTCATGGAACAGGATTTTATTTGAAAGAATGAAACGTAACGACTGCTTAAATGGTTTGTCACTAGGCCAAGGAATGATCCCTGCACTGAGCAGGCACAGCACTTTACATAGTTGATGATTAAATGATAATGGCAGCATTTCAACAAAAGCAGCTTTAACTGCTTACGGCAAAAGCAGAAATCATGTGAGAAGACTGGAGACCATGCTGGATCATGCTAGGGTTTCACAAAAGATGAAAAGCATTTTGCTCATACTTCTAAATCACAGAGATGAAGTGAGAAATCAGCTTCTGTATCTTCCCACCCTGATGTTAAATTTTGTCATATTGATTTAGCTGGCTTGTCCTCTACTTTTTTATGCACATCTCCTGGAGAGGGCAAACTTTATTTGTGATTTGTTAATAGATAGATATTACCATCATTCATAACAGTATGACTGAACCATCAGTTATTTGTTAGAGAATATTTTTGCATCAAGAAATTTTTGCACCAGTTCACCTCTATAGGATTGTACTGGGAGATCTGTTTCTGCAGTTTCTGTTGTATTTCACTTTACATTTGCATGTTCATCTAAAACTGAAAATCAAATAAATGTTTAAAAAACAGAGGAGAATAAATAGAGGAGAATAAAAAACAGAGGAGAAACTGCACAAATGATGCACATAAAAGGCAGCATAAATTTACAGTACTTACAATTGGTCATAAATTTATGTGGATTCTTTGCCATACAGAGGACAGGATGGTGGTCACAGCACCCATAATCATAAGAAAAACATCATAACTTTAATTCAAAAAGTGCATTCAATTGATTTTAGAAATCTGGGGGCTTAAAAAAATGTATCTTACCAGATAATACTCCACTGATCAATTTTAAAGTTGAGGCTATCCAAAAGATAATAGAGATTTATGAAAATAAGAAATGGAAAGAAAGCACCGAAGAGTGTGAAAAACTTTCTCTACAGTTCTGTCACTCTCCAAGGAAAGGAAGTCTAATTGAGAGACATTTGCCACCACTTGCTTCACAATCAGCAAAACTTGTCTCTCGAGCAAAGAAGCAAACCCAGGAGTCAGCAGTAGAACTCACTTTCATATTCATATTCATAATGACTTGGAATAAATTCAATTGAAACATCATATTTCTCCCGTTTACTTTTCTGTAGCTGAATAGAAACATGCTGAGATCTAGCCTTTATACAAAACTTCATGAAAGGCAAAGAAATAAAGATAATCTGAGAATTAATAGACATCCCTTGTGATGCCTTCCAAAGCCTAACAGTCACTAAACTACTTATTTATGTGCAGCTTGTGATTCTGAAATTCAAACAAATGTGAACTCATAGTAAAAAGACTATGAAGGAGTAACAAGGAGATTTTTATTTCGGTGCAATCATGCTGTACACAACAGGGAGATATTACATGCCCAGATTACACAGTTATTTCTAATGTCTCCTGCCCCACCAAGTGGACTAATAGTGTTATTTTTTATCATAAATTTGTATATTTTTTATTTCCAAACTAAATGAAGTGTATGTTCCCATGGCAACAAAAGCTAATTCTTTCCAAAATTAGGTCTGAGCCTTTAGCACTGAATTCCATGAAATCTTACTTTCACATGAATCTTTGAAATGTGCTATTATACAGTCAGTTTTAATCTGCTAAAGTCAAAGATGGAGGCAGAAAAAAAGAAGTAACCTACACATGGCACAATGGCACAATATGCACATCTATAAATGTACAATAAAATTCAGTTTCTTAATCCTTTACATCTTCTAAAAAATCTGTATAACATCTCTGCTACTGTTTTTTTTGCAAAATTTTTGTTCCAGAACATAATAATGGTTGTTAGACAGTTTACAGTTCTAACAGAACATTACAAAATGGGATATACAATGAATTCTAAGAAGTACAGATATTAGAATCATTAAATCATAGATTTAGGAATATTTAGTTTAGATGAGCATTTGAATACTGCTTCATTGCATTAAATTAATAGGACTAGAGAAGACTTCCAAGCACAAGAACAACTCGACTAAAACAAATGCCGACTTAGGCTCCAAAAACTTAATGAATATCTGACTAAGTTGTGCTTGTGATAGGAAGAGTTCAAGGTATGGAAAAGCTGTCATCAATTCAATTCATTGAGAATCTTAACCATTAATTCATGCCCCTTTTTTAGAAAGTGTACAGTCCACATGTTCTCTGCCCCTGCCTACCCCCCCTTC
>VZTY01021094.1:680171-715690 GCA_013400935.1 Turnix velox
CAAAGAGAGTCAGAATTCTCTTCCTTACAGGTTGTGTTCATTCACTGTATTCATAGAAATACAATCTCATGGTTTTTTGTTTGAAGTTTTCAAAGTTTGAGTTACCTCTTTAATGTAAAATTACAGGAATGCATGGCTGTATTTATAGTGTTCTACTGTAAAAATTTAAAATAACTCAGAATTAAACTAAAGCATGTGGTCAAAAGTAGCTTTAATTTAGAACTGTAACTGTCAGAGAAAAATTTATCCCAATTCTTTAACTGCAGAGGGCCTCATTAATTTTCCATAACTAAGCAATCTTCATTGTATTTGTAACAGATAATGTCCTCCCAGCTCCCCTTAGTATTAGAATGACTTTTATATTACATAGGTATAATACAACATTTGTATTAATGTTTCATGATTTCTCAGAAAAAAATATCTCCTGTATACCACATAGATTATAGTTACCATCTTTTCCAGGGAATCTCAAAATCACTACACTTCCATCTAATGATCTTTGTCCACTGATATCTGAAACATTATCAACATCACAAAGCATAATGTTTTGAAATTATATATTCAAATATGTACTCAAAAAGAATATGAAACTATCAGCTAAATGTTGTGTCAATGCAATTCTGCCTCAGGATAACTGGAAGTTATCACCAGTAAATTGAAAGTTGCCTTATTCCACTTTTATTGAGACTTTACTCTAGTTCTGCTTATTTTGGCTTAATCCAGGATGCAGCAGATCCAATAACAATACAAAGACTGCAGAATAGCAGTAGATGCAGTGACAGACAGCATCATGCAACCAGGAGAAGGTAGCAAAATCCATGGGAGAAAAACACTTAACAGCAGGCTGCTTCACAGAGTCCTCTGAAATCACTAAAACCCATTCTTTTCATATTAGCAGGAGGAGTAAGAGCAAAGTCTATTCTACATTTTTCAAGCAAAACATAATATCTAAGCCAATTTAGTGAAATGCAGTCCAAATAGTCACTACCCTTTCTGAGGTCCTGAGACCTTCTGGACACAAGAAGAGAGTGTAACAAAAATTGTGTCTATAGCAGTTCTACAGAGGCAAAATATATCTCTCCAAGATGTCTGTAAATTACATATCTCATAGCCAAAAAAGGACATACTAATTAAAGGCTAGCTCTATTAAAAAGAATTAGTGAGATGTTTAGAAAAGCAAATTTAGGTTACCAAAATGGTAATTAATTTTTTTTTCCTGCTCTTTCTCGAGATACAACCGTTTTCATCCTCCTCATTAAAAGAGTACTGCTTTAAAGTGACAGCTGCTGAAATGTACATCATTCACGCCCTCACAGTATGAAACATTAGGAATGACAGGGGCAGCTCTGGGCCCTAAATAAACACCAAAATAAATCTAACCATTAATCACATAGCAAGGCTCCAAAGGATTTTTACAAGGTATTCCTCAGTAAACGCTTGCATTTCAGAGTCTGGTATGGATACACATGAAACATAAGCCTACATATCTTCCAGGTTTATTTGATTTCTAAAAGTTAGCATGAAGCCAGGCCTGCAGAATTACACAATAACTCCAGGAATGGCCATTGCAAAGCATCATCTGCTTTATCCCATGCTGCTATAAAGTTTCTTACATATCATAAGGCAGCAGATCCTGAAATAGGGGCTGTTATATACTGGAAAAATTTTGAAGAGTTGGCAGTTTTTTAAGACCCAGACTACCTCCCTGGTTACATTTCAGGTTCTCTGTGCTGATTAAACCTTCCAGACAAACCATATAGAATAGCAGAGATATACTACTGAAGCCTTTTACATTTTTACTCCCTTTTCAACATGCAGTCTTAAATTATGCATTTAATGTGAGCTCAGAAACTCTTTAAATATCGCATCATCTTTTATTTAAAGATAGCTTAACTTGAAAAGTCCTGTTAGGAGGATTTGTTCTACATTTTTAAAGAGCAATATTTCCTTTACAACCAAGCCTAAAGCAATCTTACTTAAAAGCAGTCTTAGTCGCTTTCAGGAAATTTTATTTGATTTGCCCTAGTGGTAGTAAAAGCTATTTCTAAATATCTAAATCATTTGCAACATATTTTGTTTATCTGTTTGCCCCAATATTAATGATTCTTCAAGCCAAAAATCAGAAAACAAACAGTTCAAAATCCCAACAATAAACATTTATTTCTATGGATTTTTCTTCTTTTATATGTACCATGCTACCAGACATGATCAATATGTCAATTTCCTGACAATCCAGGAGTCTAATTATCATTCATTTTCAGAGACTGTCAAGGCAGAAGTATTATTGAATTCTGAAAATAAGTCACTGAGACTCATTAAAAATCCTAGGCACACATTATCATGGTTTAAGTTTGGTGGAACCACCAATGGGATTTAAGTAGCTATGGTAGAAAGGCAGAGCCTCAAAGCATTTGGCTGAAAGAGGATATCATCATCATCATGAATTTTTTTTTCTAAATAGTTTCTCTTAACTTGAAATGAGTAGTTCTGAAGTGGATTTCTGTGGCAGGGAAGACATTGCCTCAATGCATGTATTCAGAATATCTCTTCCCATGCCACTTGGCAAGAGTTTAGGAATTCACCTATACTACTACTTCTTAGTGCCTCATAAGTACGAATAAAAAAAACCCCACAAAACCTATTCATTCCCTCTGTAGTAAAATCATAGTGTATGCATATGTTCATCACATCATCCTCTCAGATCAGATGGTCTCTGTTAATCTGTAGATTATTAAAGAAAGCTTTGCCACCTGCACAAGCCTGTATATGCTAGAAACACTTTTCATGGCTGAAGTATCATCAGATAATAGATGTTTCTGGTTATAACTTCCTTTGCTATTACAGTATGAGTAAGTGAAAGTGTTGTTCTCCTACAGGATCTGCTTAATATTTAGTTAAATATGTTGATTGTCCCATCCTTGAAAAGAAAAGGTTGGTCATCTGATGGAAGAAAGAAGGTGTGTTACAGAAGGGATTTGGCAAAGAACCAGTGAGAAGGAAGTTGATAAGGCAGAGGAAAGAAAAAAATATTGTGTGGGAAGGAAACAAGAAACACTATTAGTGTACCATAATATTAATTATAAATACTATTGGGGGGGGAGGGCATTGTGTTGAAATTTCCAAGGAAGACTTTAAGGTCTTGCTTCAGTATCACAAATGAGAAATATAAGATGATTTAGCAGAGATGGTCACCACTGGCAGTTGAGCACTTTATTGTATCTTAGATTCTTGTAGATCTTCTGGCACATATATTTTCTCTGTGTCATGTGTGTAGCTACCTAGGCATATCATCTTTTGGATTAAGTATTAAAGGCTCTTATAGTGCACCCACAGAAGGGACACGTTCTGCAGTAGTACGGGAGAGATGTTGGCAGGTTTAGACGGTTCTGAGGCACAGTCTAAATCCAATGGGTATATTTTTGGAAGTAAACTTAAAATTACATTTCCAGAAAAAAATGTAATTCCCAACACTAGAAATCTTACATAGCTTTCCTACAGAACTTCTTTATATTGCTCAGATGTGTTGCCCATTACAGAGCAATAAAATGAAAGGCAAGGACTGCCAAGATTATCAAGGTTGGAGATCTCTGGTTTGAGAATAGCACTTTTGGTCTTTTAGAGAAAATATATGATGAATTGGCAGGAAAAAAGCTTGAAGGAGAACTCATCTGGGCTCCTGGAGAAGAAAAAAGGGTTTTTTTCTCACACAAGTGTTAAAATGAGTTTTCCATTTCCATCTTGGTTGAATCCACCACAGATCTTTGTTCTAGCTGACATTTCAGAAGCTCCTTAATGCAGTGGGAACAGCCCACATAAATAAGATGAAATTTTCATGTAACATTATTTAAGACAGTATTATTGCTGTCAAAACATCTATTTATTTGAAATGGATAAGTGGAAAGGAAATCCTTGTATTCTTCTCAATTTTTCCATCTCATAATTTCTAATTAAATGGAGCCCATATCTCAATTGCTCTGGTTCTCAGAATTAAAGAACTGCAGCTCCTATGATAAGCCCTTCTCTCATCACAAAATCCAAACCATTTAATTTGCTTAATATACTTAAGTCTATAATACTTGAAATTTAAAAATAGTAACACAGCCCTTTCTTTTTTAATATTATCTGAAATTAAGAATACAGCACATTAATGAAAATCTTTTCTAAACTACTTGATATTTTCAAGGTCAGTCTTGTATATAATTTCAGGAGTCCATGAAGAATGCATGAAAAAAATCACAACATCTCTTGCATGGTATACTATTTTTCAAATCATAAGGTAGAGATAACTAAGAAATAAAGCTTGAATAATACTGTATTTTAAATATATATACACAGTTTGAGGGGAATGGTGAGAAATCAGGAGGTATTATGGAGAAATACTTCTGCTCGAATACCAAAGCAATGACTCTCTTCACATCTTCATGTCAAGCAGGTTAAAATTGCAAATACCTGAAAAGAGCTCCAGCCTCAACAAGTGACCCTCTATCACCATGCATGATTTTTTGTAAGATTACCTTAAGATGTTCTTCCTGGAGAACTTTTAAAAATGTACTCTCAGCAACTTCAACATCTTCCTTTGAAACATCAGCTTATGTGCAGCACTTAACTTCAAAGGATCTGCAGTTACGTTTACATTTAGTGAAGTTAAATAGGATATGTGCAGTCCAACATATAACAGACTTATACTACATTGTTTTTGCTAAAGCCTCCTAATTTAAAGAAAAAAAATTATGACTTTAATATTTTTAAGCATACAAATATCTTAAAACAAAGCAAGAAAGCTTCCATTGCCAAATTTTATAAATCACTGTCTCAACTGGAACCAATTTAACTGGAGGAATAGAAAGAACAGACAATGGAAGGAGGGAAAATCCTGAACTTTTTAAGTGACCATGTTTATTAATTAAGGAGAAAGCATGATAACTCCATTAAATATTAAATTGCCAAGCTGAGTATTCAGCATTTAAATGAAATTTTAGGTCTCTGACACATACAGCTGGTGACAGTTTGTCTAAAGAAAAAAATATATATAACCTTATGTTAGAATTGATTTCAAGTAATGTTCATGTGTTAAAAAGAATGTGCACATATTTGAGCAACAACTGCTGCTTTTTCTAGAACAGGGCTGCAGTTAAAAGCTTCAGTTCAAGGAATACTATCACTGCCCATCACATCCATAAAGATGAATACAAGACAATGAGCTAAACAGATGTTCTTTGAGTCAGACTATCTTGCACATTCATTTGCAGACAGATAAAAAGAAGAATAGAGGAAGATTTACTGTGATACACTACACTTATAATACTGGCAGAGGTATTAAGAATCTAATGAGCTCCCAGAACTTCAATCCCAATACACAATTTAAAGGTTAGGGTTGATGGTAGCAGGACCTTCGGAATTCTAACACTAGTAATCTGTTGGGGGATAGAAGTTATTCCTCTATGGAATGAAACACAAAAGGAGACTTCTCTTTCAAGTTTTTTTTAGGAGGGGAGTAGAAGATGGTCCAGTACACACCATTGATCCAGTTAGTCTACTTGAGTTTGGATACAGTGAAGTACTTCTTTGTGGTACAAACTCACAGAGAGCATTTCAAAATACCCTTCCAAAGGCACCACTCTTAAGGAAAACGTGGAGCACGGCTACAACTGACATGGTTAACTTGTCACAATGTACATGCTGTAAGACCAGTTGTTCCCAAAATTTAACCATGTTCAGCTGATTTGAGAAACATTATTGAAACTAATTGAAATATTTCATAAAAAAGAGTAAATACTGACATATTTCTCCAGTAAGTTGAAAAAAGATATTTATTTATATATATTCTTACATCTATATACTATAATGTATAAAAATATCTGTCAGTTATAACTATGGAAAGGTAAAGCTTATCACCAGCACTAACTGTTACTCAACTCTTGAGATTATGAATTGCTGTTCAGAACAAGTCAGCTAGCCTGGTCCAAGCCCCATGTGATCTGGATGACAGGATTTTAGGTTTAAGCTAAGGATGTACCTGCCAGCCCTACAGGCAATGTGTTACCCAACCATCATAGAGACCCCAAGCAAGTGACAAGGTTGTCCCCATTCTTCATTTATAAGGTGTATGTAATACCAAAATGTGAAATCACTATGGATCAATCAACTCTCAAACCACATTTGATAGGTTCAAGCACTTTTCTAAACTTCACTAGTCTTCTGTCGCATTTGGGGAGCAACAGGAGAAGACAGAGAAAAGACAAGTAATAAAGAAATATTCTGTCACTTAGTCAATTTTACTGTGTCCAAGAGGGCTTCTAAAAGCAAGGCTATGAAATATTTCACTGTTACTTCCTTCATGATGAAAAATGCTGTGTTTGGATAAAAAAAAAGAGTTAAATTTGAAGTACATTAACTTTTTGTACATTAAATTGACTTTTAATGCAAATATTTTTCCCAAGATTACAGTAGAAATTTTAAAAAATGTAAGTAAAATATTTACTTTCAGTAAGAGTCCTGACTAATTAGTGCTACCAGTATACACTTGTTAATATAGAACAACAAAAAAATATCTCTTTAGGAACAATACTTTTCCTTTGTAAAAAAGAAATTATTTTAAACCATACATTTAGAATTTGTAACACACTTCTGGCAAGCATATGGGCTCTTATTGTAAAACATATGCCATAAATTCATCGTCAGAGTCAGGGCAAATCATTTGACCTTCTTGTGGCTCAGACAATCCAGCTGTAAAATTAGATGAAAGCAGAACTGATAAACAGATGCTGCTGCATCCAATTTGAGCTTTCTTGAACAAACAACATCTTAAGAGAATAGAATTAATGTCTTTTGTGAACTGCAATATGTTATTTAATGCTCATTGGCACAATCTGTATATTAAAATAGAAATTTGAAAAATTCTGGAACTCTGATGAAGGTAGTAAACTCAATTTCCTAATTCTTTATCTATTTCCAAAGACAAGCAGTAGCTACCTGGAGAAATGAACATACTAGCCTTTGGCAAGGAAGGCTTGTCTGGAGTGAGTTGGGATCCGCTGTCTAAACCATCTGTCACATCCACTCTGGACTCACAAGAGCTTACAGGGGCATCCAGAGAGAAGGCCAGGCTAAAGCACACGACATATGCACTGATCAAATTCATTTTCTAGGCAGTCAGCCATCCCGCAAGCTCTAGCTGGAATTTAAATTTCCTCTTTCCTCTCATCAAGACATAAAGAAATCCACTTCTTGCTCATATCTGAGTTGCCAGCTTCTGCTGGGCCGCAACATGCTGGCAACTGATAATATTTAGTGTACCGCAGTGTCCTATGCTGTAGGCTTTGCCTACCTTCAGAGGAGGAATCAGTCATACCTGTGCTGTCATGAGGATGCATTGCTCAGATTGCATCTGCACAATCTCAGGTGGTGGAGCCCTTGAAAACCATAAAAAAAGAGTTTTCTCTCGGTCAGACAAACACTACTTGATAGCTTCTCATGATCATGAGAAGTGGGAGCTGCATGTGGGTGTAAGAGTTTCCACCTTGCTGGTTTTGGATATAAACAGAAGTTATAGTTTATACTGGGAAAGCATTTAAAAACCATGAAGGAAATTTTTGAAAAAACAAACAGAATGTACATCAACAACTAAAGTGTGCTTATTTCAATTTGAAGTTGGGAATATACACTACACTATCATTACTTGAGATTCTACGTCAGCTGTGAGTGAGGTGAACAATCAAAATTTGCAGCTTCTCTTCTGTTGACTTTACTTTTTGCAGGTGGAGAAATTTTTTCTACTATTTTTGAGGCCATAGTTCGAAACAAACAAATAAACAAATAGCCCTGAGAGGATTCATCTGAGGGAGAGTAAAATTAGGTGTACTGCATGGGTTTTTTCCTATGCAGTTTCATCTATTGACTGTATAAAGTACTCAATGAATTCAGTCAGAGCTGAAAGCCACACTTGCCTTACTCATTTTTCCAAAGCAGAAACTATTGCCTTTTTAGCAAATGAATTGCCTTCTACTGCCTCCAAGGTGGATAGTGCTTGCTTAAGCCAAGTAACTATAAACCAGATTCTGATGTTGCTGTAGATATTTTATAGCATTAACTATGGCATTATGGAGTCCTCAATGATTGTAACAAGTCTAGGACATACCATAATTAAACATGACTAAGTCGGGACCCTAAAACAAGTTTCTTTTTTTTTTTTCTTTTATAATGGTGTCCAACTATGCCAACAGATGTATTTCTCATTATAAGGAAATTGTAAGGAAGTGCTAATAATTGGTGTACTAGAGTTTTGGTGGCAGCAAAGAAAATAAATTCTTCCTAAATGTATTACCCCTGTTTTTTGCCCTACAGAACCAAAGCTGATGGAAATACATTTATCCTATAAATGCCTCCTCACACCTTCGGAGCTGTTTATGGGGAAGAAGTTATTATATTAATTATCCTGTCATTCTGAAATTTAATTCATGCTGCAATATCCAATATCATGTCCTAAGGGCACATTATATTTTCAGATAAAGATTTTTTATTATTATTTCAAAAAAGTCCCTTTATTTTTAACAAATTTGCATGAGTTCTTGTCATTTTATCTGATTTGGTTCTCTCATGGAACTAATCCATCACTTGGTTACTAAGATACCTTTAGCAATTGAATACTGCTTTGCCAGGAAATGTATGCATATTTTATATCTTCTTGAAAATAGAGTTTAAAGAATAGGATGGGTTCCCTAGAAAGCAAGCAGTAGAGAGATGAAGTGAAATTCCTTGTTAATAAATGTCACAGTTTGATCAAAAAATAAAATAAGGAGAGGAAAATGGCAAGCTATAAAATAATAACCAATTCTTCTAGAAGGGCAAAGAACACATTATGTTTTCCTGATGAGACAAAATTACTTTGTTCTTGCCTGTTTGGTTTATATAAACTCTCACAAACCAACTTTATCTACATAAGTGTATGATGTTACCAAAATCAGTTTTGATAAATTATGATTTATCACTAGACGTACACAGATACTTTTTAGAGTATGAACAAACAAAACACAGCATTACTTTGCATATATTTCTCTGCATAGATAGCAGAGAAAGAAGTCTTCAGGAGGTTCAAATAGGATTAAACCTACCCTTAATTCTGTAGCACTTTGAGCATTGTGGCTAGTTAATATTTGTATGTTTCTAGCTATCTGTGAATTTTAATTAAATGTGAATGTTTCTGTTAAATAGTGTGGAACTTCCTTTGATATTCCAACACAATCCTGAAGTCTTAAACATCAGGTTGAATATCTCAATTAGTTCAAGAGTTCCCTAAGTTGGAGACAACAGAATTTCATTTCTTTGTAACAGTATTTTAGTAGAGAATACAGCTCATTCAAGTGAGAGATAGAGCAGAGTAATGAAATTCTCCTTCATATGAAAAAGAGCTGTTTTGTTGGGGTTTTTCTGTGGGGGGAAAGTTGGCAGGCTTCTTGGATTACTGGTTCCAGCTCAGACATTTCAGTCTTCTGTCTTACTTGATCTAGACATAGCCTGTTTGTGTAAGAGCAATTTCTGAGATGCTATTTAAAGTCGTCCCCAAAAGCCTTTACTATTTCTCATTTTAAAAGTCTAGGGTCCAAAAGAAGTCACACAGTTATCTATTTGGAAGGCCAAGAAACAACTTGTGGCTCAGATGCTGCCTAAAAGAAGGTCTGCCATAGCAAAGCCATGGATGAGCTACACAGAGTAGGTGGCTGTAAAGAACCAAGTGGAGAGCTGGCCTACACATTTCTCCTCACAAGACACAATACCTTGCGAGCAAGGTAGGGAATTCCCCTCACATTTGTGTCTTCTAAGGTAAGGCAGAAAACACGCTAAAAACAGATGAAGTGAATAAAAAGCAACTTCATTCTTAAAAGTTTTCGCTTTTACCTTTCTTCCTCTGTGGTAAAGATCCATCTTGTACTTGAGGACACACACTGTAGCTGCCTGAGAAGCTAATGCAAGCCAGCCTAGGGCCATCAGCTGCATCTCAGCTGTTGGGGTATGAACAAGAACAGCAGAAACCATAGGGAAAAAAACACAACTATTTGAGAGAATAAGTTATGACTCTAAGACTGCAGTGCTGAATGGAGCCCTGGATTATTCTTATTAGGATGTTGTGCTTCATCTCTATAGGGCATGTTCAGATACTCCTTTCTGACAGAGAAGGCAGAAAGGGGGCACATACCACTCCAATACTGGCAAAGCCGTGGGTTTGCAGAAAAATGGGTGTTGCATGGAAGAGAACCAGGAAAAATATTTTCTGTCAGCTCTATTTCAATGTGAAATATGAAGTGGTTTTGGTTAATGCATTTCTTATTTCTGTAAATGTTTTTCAATAACCACAAAAATAAAAATGCCCCAAATCAGGAATATGCCCAAAAATGTAAATGGATTAAGAGTGCAAGTTACTGATTTCATAGTGTAAGTTACTGATTTCATAGTGTATTGCAGGGTCCTTCAGTAGTCCTTGGATGTCCATGTGAACCAGAACAGAGAGAAAAAGGTGGAGAATGAGGAAGAATGATTTTTAATATTGTGTGCAAGGATCCTTTAGGAGCCTCAGGAAAACTTACAGATGACAGGAAAAGTCAAACTGTTTTCATAAATCCAAGCTGTATTTTTCCACATCTCTAGCTCTTTAGTCTCCCTGTTAACTTTTTAGGAAACTGTATATCTCATCTGGGAGACCATCAGACTCTTTATGAGGGTCAAAGGTTCAAGTCCCTGTCCAAGTGTGAGGCTTATCAGAGTTGGATTAATGGTTGGACTCGATGATCTGAAAGGTCTCATCCAACCTGGATGCCTTCCAACCTAGGTGATTATGAAATTAGGAAAGTTATTCTCATAATACGTTACTGTGGCCAATGGTACAAGGTTCAACGACGTCTACACTTGGGTCACAACAACTTCATGCAGCATTACAAGCCTAGGAAAGAGTGGCTGGAGAGCTGCTGGGCAGAACAGGGCCTGGATGCTGGTTGACTCGCAGCTGAATATGAGCCAACAGCGTGCCCAGGTGGCCAAGAAGGTCAACAGCATAGTGGACTGCATCAGCACTAGTAAGGATGCACCTCGAGTGTCCAGCTTTGGGTCCTTCACCACAAGAGACACTGAGGTGCTGAAGCAGGTCCAAAGATGGGCAATGAAGCTGCTGAGGGGTCTGGAGGGTAAATTTTATCAGGAGCAGCTGAGGGAGGTGGGGTTGTTTAGATTAGAGAAAAGGAGGCTGAGGGGAGATCTTATCACTCTCAAGAAGGATCTGTAAAGAAGTTACAAAGAGGTGGAGGTGAGTCTCTTCTCCTAAGTAACAGACAATAAGATAACAGGAAATGGCCTCAAGTTGCACCAGGGGAGGTTTACACTGGTTATTAAGCATTGGAACATGCTTCCCAGGGAACTGGTTGATTCACTATCCCTGTAGGTGGTTAGGAAATGGGTAGACACAAAGCTTAGAGATATGGTCAGAGTTAGTTTGTCAGTTGGTCTAGATGATCTGTAAGTTCCCTTTCAACCTAGGCAATTCTGATTCTACAATTATTATAATTTTGCAGGCACTAAATCAAAAGAAAAAAGGAGCAGACTGACTTTAACAGCTAAAAGTTTGTATTATTTTGGTTCACCTTTTACTCAAAAATGAAGATGTGGCAAGAACAAATATAAAGATCAAAAATATTTGCTTCAAATTTATGGTTCATTTCCACTTATATGAATAATTGATAATTTTTATATTTTTTTAAATTGGTATCGACCCATTGAGTAAATGCAGGTGAAAGCCATCCTACATTAATAAAATATTGAGCTACATAATATCACTTAACTGAGGAGTCTTTTGTTTGGAAAATAAGTTAATTGGTATTTTGACCTTTCACTTTTAGTGCTGACTTGAGTCTAACATGAAGGACTGTAGCTCTGGAAGCAAACATGCAACAAGATGTTAAAACTTACGGTCTCCAACAGTCATCTACATTCTTTGTCAAATAGCCTGCAACAGAATTAATCCTGCCTGTGGCTATCTAGTGCACTGAGACAAAGTCAAGGGCTTCTTTTATTATTTATGGGGTTTTGTTCAATTTGGCTGATATTTGTGTTGCTGGACCCGGCTGTCGCACTGGAAACTGTTCCATTTATTCAGACACAACAAAGTTCAAAGACCACACACACTCAAGAGGTGGCAATCAGTCAGCAGAGGAGAGTTTTCTGCTCAATCAATATCACTGGCCCCATCCAGTATGCACCGACAAGCAAGATAAGCATCATCTCCCCTGCCCTCATTCACCATTAAATGTACTTGCAAAATGTCACACACTGTGCACACCAGAGATGGAAATGTTATCACAGCACAGGTCAGTAAACTATCGATAGAGCTAAGCTATGTCTACTGATGTTCAAGGAAGGACGTGTAGCAGTTTGTTCTAGCAAGGGGGCTCTTTTGTATGCCAATCACAACTCTTTTCTCTATGTTGTCCTTTTGGTTCACTTTACTATGTTTCAATGTCAAAGCTTTCGCAAACATGGGATCATACAGTAGAGATGTCTGCAGCGGATGTTTAAAAGAAAAAGAGAAGAGGCTTTGTTATGCTTTAATGTCCAAAAAAATTAACTTTTAGTTTGTCACTCCTTGAAGTGTCAGAGCCTTCAAAGTGTTACAACTTCATTATCTATGCAAATGATGACTTGCCATGACTAGATAGCCAAGTTTACTAATGTTCTAATTACATCACTTTGAATTAAATGTGCAGTGGTTTAAATTGCTTTGATGGTGCCTGCAGGGTGACTTCTAGCAGTGAGAGAGATATCAGGTTAGACATTTGGGTTACAGCGTGTCATCCTTTCCTAACAAAGTTGGACTTCTTTCATCGGATTTTAGCTTTGTCATAAGTTTTAGATTGTAAGTTCATTCTTTGAGGGGAGAAAAAAATTATCTAAACCATCCATGCAGCACAGCATTATACACCGTATAATTTATTAATAGTTTATTCCCCTCTCTGCATATGTCTGATTCTGTTTGCATATGTTCAGCGTGCTGCACAAATGTGGACAGAAAAGACTCAAAACTGCAGACTTGCAGAGTCCATCCATTATTGCAACATTAGACAGGCTTGCAAGATGATCCCTTCATCTCCTTATGGATGGACCAAGGGATAGTTAAAAGGAAACTTGCATTCTTGCTCATGTTCCTTTGACAGAGACAGTAAAAATCTTTCTGACATATTTCTGAGAAATGGGTCAACAGTGAATCTCTCCTGCATACAAATGAATAATGTAATATGGGTAGTCATGGGACAATCTATATTATGCTTCTAGATATTACAAAGCCCACCCACCATATGCCACAACAAATTCTTTTCCTTCACAAACCCTGTCTTTGAGGAAAAGTGATTTCACCACCCTCCTTGTCAAATAACATTTCTGCAAATGGTACAGTCTCGACTTCTAAAATATGTGCCATCCACTGTATACTTACTCTACATTTATACACACATAAACATGTAGTCATGCTGTATGAAAGTATTTTTACTACATATTTGTGATAAAAGCTAAAGAAAAAAACCCACATGTTATTACTTCATGATGTATTTCCACTGATCGGTGAAACTCAATCGCCGAGACTATTTCACCTGTGCTAGCACCATATTAATCGAGCACTCCAAAAAGAGATTTTGGGAATGAGAATTTTGGTCTATGTAAAAACTACATGTGGCTTTAGTTACTAGATCTGATAAGGGAAAGATAGCAGCAGATTGTATTCTCCAGGCAAATGAAAAAGAGCTATGCCTCCTCAGCTAATAGAACATAAGCCAACTTAAAATGTAAGTCCTGCGAAAGTATAAGTGTAGTACTGAATATGACATAAAAAGCCTTCTGTATATTCAGAACATATCCATTTTGGCTGCAACAGGATTGCCACAAAGCTTTTGTAGTGTTCTATCCCTTCATCTGTGGCTAGAGCCTAGGCTGTCCACTTCAGTCTCCTGTATGGATATAGATCATGAAACTGTTTAGCTACACCCATGACAGCAAACTAAACAGACCAGCACAAGGATGTGTTGATACACATTATTGGCACTGTCTTGACACACATTTGGCCTGTACTATCATAGATCAAGAATTACTCAGCAGGTAGAAGAGGCTAAACCACACTGTTTTGGGAGAAAGAGCAAGAAAGGAAAGGAAGGATATTAGGCATATGGAAACAACTGTGCTATGCCTCTTATCTTCAAGGCCAGATGATGGGATTTTCTCCATCTATTTTCTATAACAGACATAGCCTCTGAGGTCTAGCTTCCAGACTCTGACAAAGCACTTAGAGTGAAAGTAATACAATATTTAAAACTGTTAATCAAGTGAGTGCTCATATGCCAAAGGAAATAAGTAAGAAGCACATAAGCAAGAAAGTTATAGGGTATATACCTAATAGCCATTATTTTGCTCCTGGATCCCACCTGTACTTCATTTGGAAGTTCTGGTTCTAAACTTCGTATGTCTCAGCTACTATCTTGTATAAGATGAGGTTTACAAAAAAAAACATCGGAAAATGAATCCAATTTATTAGTTTATTGACTTTTAACAGATGGTTAAAAGGGACATCATAAAAACATTTTAATGCTCAAAAAAATAAAGATCAAATGTAAACCAGATACTTTTGAAGTGTTCAGACAGCCCAGACCTATTTTTTAGGAAATGTAGAGTAAATAAATTCAACTAAAATATATATTTCATGGAACAGGTGTGAAACGTGAAACTTGATTCAAGTAGAAGTAGTCAGAAATAACTTATATGGCATGAAATTTGCTGACTCAGTCGAATTTAATCATAGCAAATTTGCCTTCTGCCAGGCACCATTTCTGAAATCCAGTGCTCTGATTCAGAACATAAATTCCTATGCATGTGCACTCAAACAGCAATGGTTAGAAGCCTAGACACTGCAAAGAAAATTGTACAGATGTATTTTTGCAAAGAAAAAGTGATGATTATGTTAGAAAGAAGAAGTATGCTTTTCTGTAGTTTGAAATGGTTTATTGCAATTACTTTCTTCCTTTTCTCATTGTTTCCCCTCCCCCATCTCCTTCACTGTAATGTCTTAATATCTTCTATGTTAGTATTTGTCTTCAGTGGATCTGAAAATTCTTCCTTGAATTTACTATTTCTTTGCTCACTACATTCATTTAAAAAAATGGGAAGAGCATACTATCAAAATAATTCTAAGAAGCTCAAAAAGAGTTTCGTTCAAATATGCTGACTAATCTATAGTACTCATCAACTTTTGATGGAGAAGAGAGAGTTTTATGTGGTTTACAAATTAAAAAACAAGCCAACCCCTTCTTCAAATGAATCAACAGAACATACTACAAAGTCCCCTTGGTGGGGAAGTGACGAGGAGTAAATATTACGTAAAGTTACTTTTTCTGCATTCAACCCTGGACCAAAAATAATATGACTGCTTAGAAGTGAATTAAGCTGGGCTTGCATCTTAGAACCATCTACTACACTATGACTGTTGGCTGTTATATACATAAGGGAAACCCTATGATAAACAAAGCAATTCATCATGGCCTGTCCTCAAGCTACTGGTCTGATATGATTCAGTAAATAACTGAAAAGTAGACACAGGCAATGACGTTACCTGCAAGGGTAAATGGTTTTCAGTCTTGCAGGAAAGGGGGAGAGAATTGCAACAATACACAGTTACAGCTATGTAATCAATACACTAAAAGGATTTCTGAGCTTGATGTAATTGTCCTTCACTTGGTACAATATAATTATGACTGCTAAGATTTCACTGGCTTTTTTTTTTTTGGTCAAAGTGATGCAAATTTACATCTTGCATTGGGAACACCTCAAAATAATTTCAGTGAATATTTGGTAGCACACTGCTCTGTGCTTTTTGTTTCATATTGGAGTCCTCCACAGGGCTGCAAAAACCAGGATACAATTTATACACTTGCCATCTGTGCAGGGTATGACTATCATAGAAATGCACAAACACCTTCTGGGGTGAGATTTCTTTGTGGTTATTACATAAGAGCTACATATTGACATACCCACTTCAATCTATGTGGGTCTAATCCAGAACTGCTGGAATTCAGCTACAGAGTTATCACATATTTTGCAAGGCCCTTGTGTTTAGCTACATTTTTGCCAATTTTAGTGATTCTGCAACACAATTTCCAGCCATCCTGCTCACTCCCTGCCTTTTGTCATTAATTATCAGGGCAAAGTGTATTTAAAACAAAAGAAAAAAAAAGAAAAAAAGGAAAAAAAAACACAGAAAAAACCCTCTCTAAATACAAAACACCCAAATTCCACAAACTACCACCAATTACCCTTATCCTTCATCTCAAGAATAAGCTACAGAGTATAAATATATCTCAGCATTAATTACATGACTAATGAATATATTTTACTTAAAGAGGAAAGTGAAAAGTCATTGTACTGAGTACCTGCTTTTCTCCTGTTTACTGATTAATATAATAAGCAGGCAACCAGAAATTTTTATTAAAAATATTTTTTTTAAAAATAAGGACCTCGAAGACACTAAAATCTGAAGAATTTCAGTACATCACAGGCTGAAATTTTGCATTTATTTGGGGTGAATATGAGTAGATGTAAAGAGGTAGTGTACCATGTACAGCATTCCAAAAAATGACCCTACACCAAGATATTTACTATCCAGTCAGAGAGCTGCTATACATCTACAGTGGGACTGCTCCAGTGTCAGAAAGCAGAGTGTCTTCTGTAATTAACAGATAACTTTTCTTTGATAACATGCCAAGGAAATAACAACTTTGCTTCAGTAAAATGTAAAACTCTGACAAAGGGAGGCATCTATCTGTTTCCATAAGTCCTGTGGTGATTAGTTTGGCCCTAATTAACAGCAGCTTTCTAAAATGATAGATAATTGCTGGCACATATAATGTAGATTGCAATAGCTAAAATGAGCAATAACGAATATTCACTTTGAGGCTTGCCTGACAGAGTGCTTAGTCTACAAAAAGTTAAAGAGGAACCTTGAATATAGCTGATAAATGAGATTCCTTTACTGTCTTCCACTTTCCATCAGTATTTAAGCACTATAACTTTTAATACTTCAGGTGTGAAGCTTTGTGTCTTAAAGTCAGAGATTTATAGTGAGTAAGAAATGTCCATATTAAAAAGGTAAAAGGAGATTCAGATTATATCCTTTTCTGAACATCATAATTAATAGCTGGATCTTCAGATGTAACTAATTGAACAGAGGTCAGTGGGTTGCCATGGTAATGTCCTAGTCAAGCAGTTTTACCCATTTTCCAGTCTACTGCCCCTTTGCATAACTGCAAGTTATAAAATGTTTTAATTGCAAGATTTGCAAATGATGCAACATCTGGGCTGCAGATTTACATATAAAGGAAAAAGATTAATGGCATTCTTAACATATCTGTGCACACCCTTGAAGTGCTGAATATAATTACTGAACACCAGCATTTTGTGAAGTGTTAGAAATTCATACAGTTCCATAAGACAACTGCAGATGTGTATTTTTCTTCCTCTATGCCACTAGTAATTAAAAGAAGTGCCCTACTGCAGCTGCCTTGGAATGATAAAGAAATATATTTAGTCACTTCACAAAAGCAACTTCATAACAATTTTACTTGATTAGGTTAGAAGACAAATCATATTAGTGAGGTCTTAAAAGCCTGGTTAGCTATTTTGACTTAATCACACCAAAAACAAGTAGTAAGGAATCATCCCCTCACTCTGTGTGTATGTAAAAATATTTTGAAAAATACAATCAGCTTATTAAAAAAAAATATTCCCTGAAAAAAGTCATCTACATACACATATGAAATTATGAAATGCTTACATAATTTAAAATCCTACATTAATTGCATATAATAACAGAATTATTTATAAAAAGCCAAGAATAGTTGCATGTACTGTTAGAAATACCAACTAGTAATAGGGTGAGGGGTAACAATTTTAAATAGAAAGAGAGTAGGTTTAGATTAAATATTCAGAAGAAATTGTTTATGGTGAAGGTGGTGAGACACTGCCATTGGTTGCACAGGAATTTGGGGGTTCCTGGAGTGTTCAAAGCCAGGCTGCACTAGGCTTTAAGCAACTTGGTCTAATGTGAGCAGGTTGCTCCCACTAGAGCAGGAGGGTTGGAACTAAGTGATCTTTACTGTCCCTTGCATGTTTTTTTACACTTTGCACCTCTCAGGGTGGTATGGGAATATGTTGCTTCTTACACAGAATCCAAAGCAAGAAAATTATTATGATAATCACATTATTTAATTATTTTGGTTGACTCTTGCCTGAGATGGCAACAGTGCAGATCCTGTGCTGATGTATCCATATAAAATCAGAATCTTCTCACTGAGAATGTGATGGACTGAATACCTTCTACTACTTCCCTGTGAGAATTTTAGCAGGTTTTCTATCTATAACTAAAAAGTTATAAGTTATGAATTATAAATCAATATGCTATTTAATAAATCCTTTCTAATAAAAATGGTTTCAAAATTAAATTAAAAATAAAACTCAAGAAAGTACAAAAATTAGTACTACACAGAATTTAGTTCTACACTTTTCAGTTTCCAATTTTTATTGAGATTTCTAGAAATCAGTATTACAGTATCTGAAGCTTGGTATCTAGTAATTGAAGCACCAAAAGAATGACAAACTCTGAAAGTGAGACTTAAAAACTTTTACCTAGTAAATCCCACAGATAAAACTTTCTCTTCTCACCCAAACCAAAGTTTGTTTGATATACAGTGTAGGTTGTTTTACCCCTTTTCAGTTAAATGAAAGAACTAATATGGGAATATACGGAGAAGGAATTGTATGTATGCATAACTTATGCTAATTAAGTGGTATATAAATACTCAGGCTTTTGGGTTTTTCATGTTACATTTAAAACTGTTTTAAAATTATATATAATCAATGAATCCGAATCTTGTGAACCAGAGATTTTCTTCATAAGGTTATATTTCATAGATGATTTTTTCCTGATCTCTTACAATGCTATATTGCAGAAATAATTACAAAAAAGAATAATTAATAAAATTTCACTGTTCTCCCACTGGCATTTCTGGCCTCATCAAAAGTGTAATTTTTTTTGCATAATAGACTGACTCACACTTCAGGTGTGAAACAACACTTGAAATTACCCATGCACATACTGATATATGTCCATATGTTTTTCCATCATTTTCCAAACAATACAGGTGAAAAAAAATGGTAGTCTAAGAAAACATATAAAATTATTCCTATATGTGTATATTTCAACAACTGTTTGTTCCACGTTGTTGAACATCACTAGATAATGAGCAGCATATAAAGAGCATCTCCAAACCATACTTTGCTGGCATACTGTAACACTTTTTTAAAAATGTAAGAAGTGTAGGAAAAGATGCAAGAAAATTAATTATTTTGCTCCCTGTGAAATTTATATTTTTAGATGCTTTCTGATGTACTAAGAACTGGTGGCTATATACTTCACACTACTTAGAGACAATTGGAAATGACAGGATAAAGAAACACAACATTAATTTCTGATCTACCCCATAAAAATATCTACCTAGGATATCAACTTTTGTGAAGCAATAAATACAGACTGGCTTTAGACTCTAATGGAAATGGAAAATAATCTTGTCTCTTTGCATTTAACTGGAATTATGACTGCCCACTATGCTGGTATCGAATAGGTGAGGTGTGATATGTAATGATTTAGCAATAAGTATATCAAAAAGTCAAGTCTAACATCCATTAACCAAAGGAACATCCGGCAATATAATACCATGAAAATATGCTGAAAATACATTTCATATTTAAGCAGCCTATTTCAAAAGAACAGAAACAAACTGAGACTAAAATTAAATAGTAAATATAAAGTTGAGAATGTCCCCTCCTTTCCCTGTGGCAGGCCCAGCACCACTGTCTTCCGGGCTGCAGCGCAAAGACAAGGGAAATGTGACTCTTCAGTAAATCTTTAAACTTCTCCTGCTGTCTTTCTCATACTGCTTTAGTTAAGCTTCTATTTGTGCCATACCTGCTCTGATGACTTAATTCTCCAGGGTACTCATCCCAGAAAATTCAAATTTCACCTGTGCTGGCATATAAATCTCATAAAGCAGCTTGCACTTCATATTCTGCATAGTTATACATCCTATAGGAGAAAAGCTGCAACAGGAGCTAGTAATCCTTTCATAATAATAGAAGTTATTGTAAAATTGGAAAAAATATTTGGGAATATTTTGATGGCAGTATAGACTAGGTCAGAAGTTAGAAAGATTTGAGGAGAGAAGAAATCACAGCATTTGAAGACTAGAAATGGGAAAAGCTGGGAAAAAAGCTTTATCTGAAAAGACTGTTTAAACCAAGAATAAGGAGAATTTTTTATTTCTTCCCCCAGATTGCTGTTCAGTTATTTCCCAAGGAAAGAACAAACTGCCACTGAAGATAATGGTATAAAGGTTCATATCTAGCAGTCAAAAAAATTCACTATGGTTCTCACATATGAAAGAATGCTCTGGTGGACAGTTGTGAACATTAACTGATGGAAAAAAATAAATGAAAGAATAACATATATAGTGTAGTCACACTAGGATAGGCAGCAGCAGTATCTTCTGAATTGCTGACTGAAAGACAGATACAAAATCTTACTGAAAAATGTTAGCTCTCTTTATTTAAGACTGACTATATTTAATTTCAATAGCAATTTGATGGAAAAATGTCAGCCTTCATTGAAGTTATTCCAGAAGCTTACTAAGAATAGGTAATGTAGAATACAAGCATTCAAGCATTAAGGGTAAAAAAAAAACAAACCATGAACAGAAAGGAAACGGGAAAACAGATGTCCTGAGGAATACATAAGGGTACAGATTTATAATACCAGAATATTCAAGGGGTTTAGATTCTGTCTTTGTGCATCATAAGACTCCAATGGCTGCTATACTGGGAAACTGGCCTATATACAACAGTTGCTTCGTTACAGACATCAATGAAACACACTTAGCAAAACAGATCAAGAAAGGAGATGACACAGATCTCACTGTTACAAACAAGAAAAAGATTGTGAATTCTAACAGTGGCCACAAAATACTGAATTTTCCATTACCTAAGTTGTAATAATTGAAAAAATACACTACTGCAGAAGCACGTGACTTCAGATCTGGAGATAATAGCTATTTCTATAGCGCTTCGGGAAGAATCATGGAAATCATTAAAAATCTGTCCTGTATTTTCATAGAAAAATCCCTCCAACATTTACATGATATAGTAATCAGTAATCCTCTATATTTTTAATCTGAGAACATAAAACTTTCATTTATGAATTACAGATTTTTCTTCAAAGTAGAGAAAGAAAGCCTATATTCATGTCTGAATTATCATATCTGATCAGGTCTCCTACTCTAAAACTGGTTTTATTTTATTTTATTTTGGTAGAGATGGCAATGAAATCATAAAGTTTGTGGATTTGGTTTGGAATAATGCTGTCATGATCGCCTTTGTCATTTCATCTATCAGTATTTGTACATGCATATGTTCAGACTTGCATATGTACCCAGTAAAGGAATTTCTCTAACTACTTTGTTTGGTATGTAACTACAATAGCTGGTACAGAAGAAATTGTATCTGCAACTACATAATGGAGGCCTTTAAAAAGGGGAAAATAAATTAATATTGCACCTCTGGAAGTACCTAATAATTCCTGTTGACTTAAGTCAACTACTTGAGAGAAAGACATCAAAGTTGTAGACTTGTAAAACTAAGAGAAACATCACACAAGACACTTCGGTACAGCCACATTTTCCATGTACATTTTCTACTCCACCATGTATATTAAAACATTGTCCTGCTCCTTTCCCTAAACCTAGATGCAAACTTTGCTTCTTCATCAATTATATAGGCAATAGAATTGAGTGCACCCTCAGCAAGTTTGTGGATGACACCAAGCTGAGTGGTGCAGTCAACCCATTGGAGTGATGAAATGTCCTGGAAAAGTTGGAGAGGTGGGCCCATGCAAACCTCATGAAGTTCAACAAGGACAAGTGCAGGGTACTACACTTGGAGAGGGCTACTCCTCATTAACAATACAGACTGTGAGGTGATAGACAGCAGCTCTGTGGAAAAAGACTTGAAGTACAGGTGGATGAAAAGCTGGACATGAGTCAGCTGCGTATGGTCACTAGAAGGCCAGCCTTATTCTGGGTTGCATCACAAGAGCTATGGCCATCAAGTCAAGAGAGGTGATTCTGCCCCTTTACTCTGCTATTGCGAGGCCCCAGCTGGAGAACTGCATCCAGCTCTGGAGCCCTCAGCACAAGAATATGAACCTGTTGGAGAGGATCCAGAGGAGGGCCATGAGGATGATGCCATGAGGATGTTTTTGTTCATTGTTGGTTTTGGGTTTTTGAAGTGATGACTCACAAGTACTAGCAGACGGACAGAAATATTACGAGATGGGAAATCACTAGGGTTACTTTTAGTTATTCTGCACTCAAATATAGTAATATATTATGCTTTAAGTCTGTGAGGAACATTTAAAAACAATCTTTGAACTTTAGTCCTTTTCAGAAAAATAACTAATTCTAGAAAGAGAATATATCTGATCAAGTCATCCTTCCTCAAACACAATTTCTAGTTAGTGTTACTTGACATTTTATCTACACACTTCTACTGTGGTTAAAACATTTCAATTTTAACATATTTTTAATTCCATTAAGAGATCCATTTGAGATGGTTGTGAATGTTACTTTTGTCCTCTTCACCTTGTGTTATTCGAATATTGTACTGTGAGAAAAAAATGCTCCACTCACATTCTTTTCTTGGTTGCTGCTTACAGGCTGAGAATTTAGTCACACCCAAACTTCAATAAATATTTCCCTCAAAAATACTAACTCAGATCTGACTGTAACCAGTCTCTTACAATATGATAGACACATTTCACATCAGGAGTCAATCAAGGTAACAAAACTGTCTCCACTGCAAAAGGCTCCATTAGTTATTATGATTAAAGTATACAAATATCATCACAAAGAATTACTTCCAAACTGAGAATAAGTAAACATAGAAGTCTCGTGGCTTTGCTTGACAACTATTTTATAACCTTAGAACACAGTTTTGGCAACATGTATGTAAAGACTGAAGAACAACTACTGTTAACCTTAAAGGAAAAGAACAGAGAAAATGTGTTGCTAGCCAAAGGAAAAGTGAATCGTGTCACATGTAGGTTTTAATATTTAATAAATCTATATGGCTGCAATCCATTATGTGACAATTTAATTATATGACAAAAATGTTTGATAAATAATATTGTGGTGGGACATCTAATTTATTATTTAACAAAAAAATCAATACTTCCATAAATCATATTTCTACACACATTCACACACATACAAGCCTTTTCAAGTAGGCAAAAATACAGACTCCCTAGGCCATTTATTTTCTGGTCAGGACAAGTTCAAATTGAAGTTTAATCAGGCCTAGATGAGAATAAATTTTATTTTCTTTTTTTTAAACTGGTAGGTCAGAAATGTCTGTTGATAGATATTTTTTCTCTGATAGCTTCCTAAAAGTATTGTACAACAAAATGGACTCTTTTGTATTTAGCAGACAATGATGAAATGCCAAATTCCACTATTTTACTCACACAAAACTGCTGTTTGACTCCATAGGATCACTGAGGCGAGTAGCCAGGCAACCAAATAAGCATTTTCAGGTTTAGTGCTCAAGTTTAGACACAATAATACAATCAATAACAAGCAACAAAGGAAGCCCTCCTGAAGGGAGAACTATGGTGAAGATTTACAGTAAAGGACTGCTTTTTTATCTCTACAAACTATTCTGATAAAAGCACTATCAGAGGAGTCACTCCTATGGCATAAAAAAAATTTTGACTTGAGAAAACAAAGAGAATGAGGAACTCCGACAGGCAGAGCAGAAGTGAGATACCAGAGACATGGCAAGGGAGAAGCAAATGCACCCCAAAGTGCAGTGAAGTCCAGATCCCTGCATTCAGGAACAAAGAGTAGGTGGAAATGAGTGAAAGGAGTCTGTGAAAGGAAATGAGGGATACTGCATACTTATAAGAGTTAGCAATTAGCAGCTTTCTGACAATACTTTTTGTGGTTCAAATAATTTATAAGGATTGTGTAGAACAAATGCCTCTTCCTCAACCATGTGGGCTCTCCTCACACTTACATATGTCTTGGGCTTGTATCTATTGCTTTATCATATTGCTCCTAACACTTTCTAACTCCAGCCTGTTTAGCATAACTCAAGGCCACAATGTTTTCAAGTGAACAATGAAAAATAGTCCAAATTCAATTTGGCAAAATGACAGCCTTAATATCTAGGCCAAATTCAGCTATGTTTAGCTACTTGAAGGTCATCTTTGAACTTGGATACTGACAATTCATAATCTGGTGTTTTCAGGAAATTTTTTTCTTAAATAATTTTTTATAAAACATGACTACTTTCTTACATCTGCCCAGCCTATTATTTATGTCAAATATATTTATCATATGCTTGAGGTTTGCCTTGTGTGATGCTAATGTATTGAAATTTTTATTTCATTCTGTCAAAATTATTGCTTTAATGGCTGTTGCCTTCTTTTGTTCTTTTTTTTTTTTTTTAATGTACTTGTTATCTAGCCCTCGGTCTAGGGAGTTCATTCTCCCCTTGTGAACTTATGCAATTAAGTTTTCATTATGTTGCATCTTTGCTTTGGCTAATTGAGACTGCAGAACAGTGTTTGGTGTTGAGATTCCTTTTATATGGGAGTTTGAGGAATTCACGTGGGCCATATGAAAACAATAGATGAACGAGTCTTTCAACTCCTGGGGTTTTCCGAAGAAACTATTCATGACACAAATATATATGCAGATGCACATATACATGCATATACATCTAAACACATCAAGTTCTAAATACTAGAAGAGAAAAATATAGCTTTCAATATTTCTTGGTGCACAAATTACAAATTTTATGTTCGCTAACACTACTTTTCTGAAAATTTTTTTGTTGAAGGCAAAATTCTTCTCCTTCACCAATGACCTGATTATGTCTTTTCCCCCTTATCCCGAACTATCCATATAACACCTGCATTTTGAATTATTGAATCCCTTTGGTAGGGTAAAATTTATTATAGTGAACTATTTACTTCACTAAGCATACTTTTGACTCTTCCTAATAATTGTTTTTCTTCTATTTTTATACAGTTTTCTTTGATTCTTTCTTTGTTTACTCATTACATAATCTTGACCAGATAAATTGTTTGGTTTCTAGAATTTATCTGCATCTCTATGCTGTCATTATTAAAAAAAAAATAATAAACCCAGTGATAAATCCAGTTATGAGAATTTGCCAAAAAACCTGTATCTGATGAACATAACTGAAAAGTTTTAATCTTCTTTCCATTACAATAAGAGATCTACTTGCTTGTTTATTTGTAAACAGGTCACCCTAAGTGCATTGTATGCTGAGATGAGTGTAATTCTGCTACCCTCCTCTCAGGAAGAATATAAGGTGTTATGCAGATTAGTGAGAAGTTAAAGTTCATTGAAGTCTAAAACTTAAAACTAAAGTATGGGTTTGCTGTATTTCTGTAGCTTTGAAAAAGATTAATTTGAATCTCATATTGGGGAACATATTGTATGAAGTCACACATCACATTTGTAATATTCCTACCGGTTTACAATATTGTGTATGTATGTAGAAGTCACTTCCTTTTGCGCCTTATCTTTCTCAAAGTAATTATCAACAAACACCCTAACACTCCTCTGCATATGTACTATGACATTAAAAATTAAATTAATTAGCACCTGGATAACTAATGAGGAATTCCCACCCTAGTACAATGGCACAGCTGCACTGCACTCTTCAAGAGGGACAGCAGTGGTTTTCCTGTGCTGGTGGCTGGTGAAGAAGGATAATGATTGCCACCAGACTGTTTGACTGAGTAGTGATTGGAATTACTAAAGGAATAAGACTTTTTTGATAGGCTAGGAATGAAAGCATTTTGAATCACACATTGCGTGATTGGAAGAGACAAGGCCAATAGGTATGTTTTTCCATGTACCTCCAGTATTAGTTACATAAGTTACATATCAGAGAGAATAAATTGGTAAGTGACCCTGGCAGCATAGATTTTCTAAGAAAGGAACAAAAAGAACAAGGGCAAGACATTAAACACACGATCAGGTCTTTCAGGAACTGAAAAAGCAAATTGAAATTCTGAAGTCTCTTTCCCAGGGAAGAAATTGATCTGACCATATAAGCTTCACCAGCCGATCAATATCCTCAATTCCAAAAATATTTACTGAATTGAGCATGCTGAGCCAATAGAGCTTTGTACTTATTTACTTCTTAAGGTGAGTTGAGCCTGGCATGAGTTCCAATCCCACTAACATATACAAAGATTCAAGGCATGAAGGCCTAAATATGATTCCTGTGAATATCACAAGGTGATGTTAAGTACCAGGATGTGCCCACAGCTCCATTAAGTGAAGCCTACTCTCCCCTGACTAATACACAACACAACCTAGTAGTATGTATGAACACTAGTAGGGACTATCTGTGAATAAAAGTACTACTTTAAAATATGTTACATGAAGATTATCTGTTGCTCCTAATCAGGAATTTATACTTCATCTATTGGAATTACTGATCTTCTTTGAGCATGTGTCAATCAGTCTAGCTGAGCGTCTTCCCTCTCTCTGTAGAAGATAAGATTGGGGGCCCCGCCTTTACCTCAAATTTGAAGACATGCTAAATACAGACACTTCATTCTCTAAAAGACAGAATTTGACTATACAGCACAAAGGAATCAATGCATCTTTGCACTGCAAGGCAGCCATTCTTGAGTCACAAAGTTTATTCCAATAAAGTGTTCAGCATGCCTTACTCCTCCTGTCATACCACAGAAATTGGAATATGCAATAAATGGTTTTTATCAAGGTTTCTAGATGTTATACTCCTAGATTACTTAATCTCATTACTGCATTATGACTTATTTCTGTAGGAAATACATAGTTTTATTTTCTCATCTACATAGAAATATAAATTTTCATTCTTAAAGGAAAACTATTTCTACATTGTATGCTTTGCCTCATATTTATAACACCTCAAAATATTTCTCTGGCTAGTTAAAAGATACCATAAAACTTGGCTGCCTGCTCCTACACAGAAAGTTAATGTTGGACTTAAAAATGGAGTAGCTGATCAACAGCAGACAAACTATTGCAAGTATCCTGTCAGATCTGTAACTGGTTATGGAACAGTTTTGTGGAACCCATTCAATCTGTATGCTTAGCATGTGAATATTCATTTATATTCTGGACGGACAGTCTGAGTGCATTTCATTATTTCACAGGCTAAATGTTTATCATGCTTAATTTGGCAAAAAAAGCATGATTAGAAAATTCTGTTTCCATTTATCAGCTTTTGAAAACAATTTGTGGTCATGAATAAACTGCAAATTATTCAAGACAAAAACTGGTGGTTTTAGTTCTGTATCAGTGAGATGGGACTAAGGTGTACCCTCCATCACAAAAAGAAAAGGAAAAAAAAATGCTTCAAAAACAAGACAAGTATTAGAAAGATGGAGATGTATTTCAATGCATTAGTGTCTCCATTTTCACCTGCTTTGGTAGTGAGGATCAAATAATTACCCAACACAAAAATATAAGCAACAGATACTTATTGATACTGTTCAAAGATAGGAACTTGCACTGTAGCTCAGGTTTGATATATTATTTCAGATTGATCCTCAGCAACTCCTTTTCATAAACAGAGTGATATTAGACTTGTTTCAATTTCTTTTTTAAAGGACTGGTAATATAGATCTTCTTTCCAACACATAACACTTTAGTATCTCATCTATTACTTGTCCCTTAATGCCTTGCTCTTAATCCTTCAACTTGCTTTACCATAAAGAATGGATGGAAAATAGTATATGGAAACATTATTTAGTTTTAGGAACACAAAAAATCTTAGTAGTAATGAAATACTCCACAAAACTAATTACATTTTTGCTTATCATCTAACATTCTTGTTTTGGCAATTTCTTTTAGACTATGGTAGAATTAGAAACACTGAAAGCAACAGTTTCAATTAACTTTCATGTGACTGCAAAGGACACTAAACATTTGTGATTTCTATCCCTGTGCAACAGACAAGCTGACCAATATGAAGGCCTTTCATCAAAATTACTATATGCATCACGGTTTTAAATTATTCATACAAAGAAATTAAATGATCAACAAAACCTCTGGATAATTAATGAAGTTGTCATCTTGACAAGACTAATAATAAGTTTCTCCTTGATAAATCTTCAGTGTTTCCTCTCCTAAAAGGAAAAAGCAGTTTCACTGTATGTTTACAAGCTAGTGGGATAGAAATATCAAAACTTAAAAGCAGTTGGTTATGTTTTGCTGATAGTTCAATGATTTTACATAATTTCACATAATTTCTAAGTCAGTAGATAGCTGCTGTGGATGTGAATTTACCAAACAAAAACTGTTGAAATATACATGGAAAATAATTTTTCTCAAGATATTATTTTTAGGAAAAATACTAAGAAGAAACAGCAGCAGCAGTAAGAAGATGTTTATACCTACTGAATCTAGTGCCAGTGTAAAGGGTGAAATGTTCTGAGGGTTTCTTATTCTTTAATTAATGTTTGTATCAATTTAATCATACAGCATTACTGTAATGTTGCACTGCAGAAATGAAGACAAAAACATAAGATATGGGAATTCAAACACTGCAACACAGACTTATCAAACCTCATCTACCTAACTCTCAGTCTTTCTTGTTCCCCACAAAATCTGTATAAATTTACTTTTTGAAATCTTTCTTCAGACACGGAATAAACTTCTGTTGAAGATCCAAACTTCTCTCGAAACACCTTATCATTCAGACTTTGCTTCCTCTTCACCTTATTTTTCCCCCCTTCACTCAATTTCATAAAGTAATATCATGCTATCATGAGCGCTTCTGTTCTTCAAACAGTCTATGTAGCATGTATAGGGGTAATTTTAGGCCACTACATTACAGAAAGATCCACTGCTTGGAAGAATTTAGGCTGTTACAACATTTTGTCAAAATACAGAAAATACAAAACTCCAAACTGTTTACTCCAGTATTCAAACCAGTAAACTGTAAGCAGGACTGGGCAATATTGGTAAGATATGTGGAATACCCTGTACCATTCTTCTTCCTCATGCCTTGGTAGGCTGCTCTTTGCTCACATTCAATTCATACTGGGAGTTTCCCATATGTACAGGGAACAGTACCATTTCTTAATCAGGTATTTTGTTACTGATTCTGTGTGCTAGCATAGCTGCCTGCCCTTCCATGATTCTGGAGCTCTTGGCTGAGGTTGATGTGGCACATTGTCCCTGCAGGACCAAGAAGCAGCCTACGCCCCTTACCATGACCAAATGGTCACATGACATCACTGGAGGAAACATCTGCCTAGAGAGCTAAGCTCCGGGGTTGGCAGAAGCATGCTGGGCTCAACACATTATTCTACTGCATCCTGCTGGTGTAGTGGGTTCAGCAGTGCACCTTTCTTGAGGCTGGTATGGCAGGGCACACTCATCTTGCTTGTTTCACTCATCCTTAGTCTCACTGTGTCTCTTGGTATCATCATGGGGAAGTGAATTAGATCCACAGAGCAGAGCAGTTTTGACACCGGAAAACAAAGCAATTCCTACCTCAGTTATGCAGGACTGTCTCATGCTCACTCACAGAAGCCCAATGATTTTGATTTTTGATTTCACAGGACAGAAACGATGTAGTTGTGGATCAATTTTTGTGTCTTTAAACAATGAAGTAAAAGAAATAAGAAAGTCTATGTAGTCTATTGATTGACTGTAGGCACATATTTCCATACAAAATCTGAAAAGCATAAACTCTCTGCACATTTGTATTTCCATTTGTATAATGGAGGCATTTGTTGCTATAGATAGGAGGGTTTGGAGAGGAAAAGCAGCATATTTCAAACATTTCCCCAGACAAACCCTGGAATTTTCTAACCTTTTTTTTAAAGTCAGCATGTTAAAAATGCGTCTTTTTGCTTTTCTCATTCATGATAGTCATGCCAAGTTTTTAACTCCTTACAATGTACCATCTGAGAGAAAGTCAGAACCACAGAACCTGTATTTCTATCATTATGGGCACTCCAGATATGCTGTGATGTCCCGGGGACATCTGCCACTTTCTTCTGTGTAAAAATATGTTGTTTGTAAGTTGTTTGCTATCTTCCCCAGAAGCAGTGATGATTTTTCATTGTTTCATAACTCATACATATCAAGCTTTGTAGCCTTTCAAGTCCACACCAATAGCTGCACCATAGTTCTCTCACTAACCTCATGAGCAGTTGCTGACCTCCATAGATCTAAGTGTCGTGTATTGATTCACATAGAAAATTCATAGTTTGATACAAGGGAAATCCCAAACCCTTTCCAGGTGCTCTTGGAGGTTAAAGGAAAAGCAGTTTCCAAACAAGAGCAGCTCTAACTGGGGAGAGGAGAGGAAGGCTGTGGCAGTAGAGACATACTAGGATCTCTGTGCCAAGTCATTAGAAATGCCTTGAGAACAGTAGTGGGAGAACAGATGCATTCAGTTTCCTTCATGGGAGGTTGCCATGTACAAATTAACAGTCATGATACCATCATATTGAAAAGAAGTACAGTGGGGAAATTTTGTTGCTGCTGTATGGAGAGGAAGCTGTTCTATAGATTATCAGTTCAGTTCCTACTCATGCTACTGAACCTGAGTTTTAGGCTTTCAAATGAGCCTATTATGAGATTCTAAAACACAGATTTCTGTGGCTTAGAAGTGTACTATAAAAATACTTTTGAGCATATGCATTTGACAGTCATTCTTCTGAAATTTAAATATGCAAATAACCTATAATGCATTTAAAGTGAGGTTAGAGTTCTAGGAATGCCATTGTGTTAATCCTTCTTTGTGGTATTGGGCCATCTATTCGTAATTAAAACACCTTTGACTAAGTTATTTCTTTACATTTATTTATGAAAACACATTCTAAGCATGCATACTAAATGTGATAAGCTGGTACTGCATTGGCAAATGCAGTTCTATATCGTGTGGATCCCAGATTTCACATCTTTAGCTCCTCTGCTATGAAAAGCCAAAGGCAGTTTTTTTGTCAAGTGAGAAGGAATGATACACTTCAAGACAGACGGTGGAGAACACATAGCTAACTGAAGTATATTGTAGAGATTAGGAGGTGTGATTTGCTGAGTTTTTTTCCTCCCTCTCAGTACAAAAAAAAGAAAAAAAAATACAGAGGGCTAACAAAACCCACCATTTCAAGTTTTTTCTTTCTTAAAATAATAGTTTACCAATTGCCATGAGACAGCACACTAAAGTGTGAATATACTGCAGCAGCTGTGGAGGCAACACATGTCATTTCTGTGCATACACTGAGATTTTTCTCATGAGACTCCTAAACATATGCAATGAAGCATTGAATACACACAGTTAATATCTAACAGTAATTCCTGCATATATTTCTGTACTATACTGGCAATGTCTAGAATGACAGTCACCTTTTACAAATAAAAGCTAGGTATGACAAAATCCTGATAGTATTGCCATATCCCAATCAAAATAGAGAGACTGATTTTGGTTTTATAGTCACTATTTGTCATTCCTATCAAAGGAAGTAATTAATACAATTGGGCAGGAGGAGGACTGTCTCATGGGATACACAATCCTTTTGTAACTTGATTCAGTTGTGTTTTTTTGAGGTGTAACTTGTCAGTAAATTCTACACTTTCCCTTCCTTGTGTTTTTATCAACAAAAAGATGAGACAAAAGAATGAAGCAAAATGACAATGGCATCTTTAGTGCGACTGTAAGTTCTACATTGAAAAATGTCATCTTTCTTTATGTTAAGTCAGTTCCTGGTGGAAAAGGGCAGCTGATTATTGGCATCATTCAGCAAGCTCCATTTGTATGTTCTCTCACTGGAACACATGATAGTGAGATGGATGATTAAAATCTTACAAAGCCTGTGCTCTCCCTAGACTCAAATTCTGCTTCTGTTCTTCAGCTTTTAGAGCATTTCAGAACAAAACCAAAATAGCTGTGGAAGAAATAAAAACTAAACTGTTTGGCAAGTGACACTTTCTTAAACAGGTGAAAGAGGATGTGGGGAAATCACATGGATCATGTGGAACACACCTAAACTCCTGGGGAGGATCCTCGTCACTGAACTCAGGTTTTTGCTTTAGCATCACACGTTTTTAATCACTTTTTAGAATCCTAATGGTAACCTCTACTCTGTGCCAAAACAATTTTAGCTAAAAAATAACAGATCCAGGATTTAAGATGAATGATAATTCAAACCTCTATCCCTTACCTTTATTTTTCTGTCTCTAGTCAGAGATGTTGCTGCTTACAGCCATATTCTCATGCCTATGACTTCACTGGTCCCACCACATCAAGAGTTAAATCTGATCTTGTAAGCTCTCTGACTTCAGCTAATTTTAAAAGGAAAGTAAAATTATTTCTGGCTTGATTTTAAATATGTCACTGTATATTTCAACTTACTTTGCAGCAAAGATTAAATCCTCTTCATTGTCTTACATAAATAAATATTTCCTTGTTTGGTTTGTTTTTTCTTTTAAAGAAAAACTATGGAAGCTCCTGAAATACTTCTCCTGTACCAGACTAGGTAAGTAAATGCCAAATCTAAAAATAATGTATTGTAATGGGATTGTACTCTCATTTTTCATATTTAAATTCATACAAGTCCATTTATATAAATGCTGATCATGGTGCATTGTTGCAAGTCCATTCACACCACAAATACACAGGCATCTTAATCACACTTCCAGTACCATATATAGATATATGTATTTCATGTGCATGTAAAGATTTTGCTATTAAATAAATCCAGTAAGGAAGGATGCTCATGATTCAGGAAATAGTCACATTTAATTTTGTACCAGAGCCCACATGCACATTTTTTAGAACCACCAAAACCAGGCAGGCTCTAAGCAAAGTGACATGCCAGGGTATTCATTGCTGACTGGTTCAGGCTGTATAACTTAAGCATTAAGTGACAAAATCACAGTGAATACCATTATTACAACCACACTTGCACAAAAAATACACTTATTATCTAGTATGTGTGCCAACCACTGATAAGGTCTACCAAAAAAAAAAGGAAAAAAGGAAAACTATGAAGGTCCATTAAAGAAAAAAAGGCCAAATTTCAAGTCTATCCCAGTTCTGGAGCCTTACAAGACCTCTTGGTTTCAGTGGAGTTATAGTGACATTTCTTCTGCTATATATCTAATCCTCAGCATTCAGTTACTCATCTGCATTTCTCTCTTTCAATGTTGAAATACCTTAAAAAAATCCCCAAAACAACAAAATCCAAGCCAAACACATTCTGCAGAACCCACTGAAAGTGCAGCTACTATCCCACCTTAAATCTCTTTATCTGCAAAAATATCTAAGTGCTATTATTAAATTTCATTATCAAGTTTGGACTTGTATAATGATACCTGTATTATGACAAAATATAACAAGATATCTGCATAGAAAGAAATTTTAGTAGTTTTTATTATCTGTGCATGAGTCATAGTGAGAAAGTGGCATTCACTAAAGCCTGGAATTTCACCAATGCATTTTTGGGGGGTTTAGTGGGTAGCTGTAGAATAAAATACTCTTGTCACTTAAGCGTCATAAGAAAATAAATCTTTTCAACATAAAGCTGCAAAAACAAACATCACAACCAAAAGTGATAGTGGTTTACTAATCTAATCTAATTCTACTTATTTTATTGGCAGAGTATATTTTTGAGGTGTTTGCAAGATATGCAACTCAATGACAAACTCAGCCCTGTCTGCGAAAATAATTTATTTTGATTGGATTTTTAAAAAGGCATTTCCATATGGTACCATTGCACATCACTTAAAGGGCTTGAAACGCACTGAAGCACAACATTTCCCTATTAACAAGCCAAGAATAAATCTTAAAAACTGTAGGAAAATATTTCAATGCATGCACAACAACAGTTTTCATCTGGGAGAAGGAGGATCATTGATCTGATTCACAGCCATCTCCTAGGAACAGTTCCATTCTTCAAGAAGTGTTCTTCCCTGAGCCTTACTATCACCTAGATGAGCTCCCAAATCAGAGACTTAATTCTGCATACACATGCATAAGTGTTAATTTTCCTGTCAATTACCCTATTGAAATAATTGATTATTCATAGAGAGATTTTTTTTTTTCACTGGCATACACCAGATATGACCAATGTAAGCTGATGCAGGAATAAGATCATGGTGTAAGTAGTTTGGAGAAATACATTTCCTTTTGCACAGATCTTTATGAACAAAATAAGATGCGTCCACATAAAAACCAGGGATAATGGTCCAGCTCTGAAATACCCAGCCTGCAGTATGGATAGGATTTGTAATAAGATGTCATAGAAAATATTTGATAGTTGGTAAAGAATCAGCATTCAAATTCTGCAATTCACGGTCTCCAGCTCCTAGATATTAGTGCAATAAATCTAGAAAATATTCAAATTTATATAAGTGTGGCTTCATTTTCTTCCCAGGCATTGCACTCTTGAAACTCACATTTTCTAGTTCACTGTAATCATTACAAGTTATGGAAAGAACAGATTTTTGCAATGCTACAAGTCACTAGATATTTCAGGAAAATAAAAGATTCTGCAAGACTCAGGACAGAATGGCTGGAACTGGCTTATCAAGAAAACTTGCAGAACTAAGTCCAATCCCCTGTTATTTCAGGTGAACATATGATAGAATCCGTTAAAAAATAGGATTAATCTCCGTCTTAAAACAATTAGTTTTTGCTTCCCCGATTCCCAGTTTGAGACTATCTTCCAGCATCTTACGACTCTACACTTCAACATACACACATCTAGAACTGTACTCTACCTAACTACTTCTCTGGTGACACCATCCCTTAGCTCATTTCCCACTTTATTTTTCCTGTTGAAGCCACTATAGACAGCAATAATGAAGCCTCATTTCTTTTCCATTTTGTTTATGGCAATGTCTTTCATTTTCCTTTCTTGCAATATTCGCTATCTCTACTCCCTGCATTTTTTAGTCTGAATTTTCTTTTTTAGATACTGGATCAAGAGGACTATACATTGTTTTCTAGGGCTCTGCATGATGAATGTTTAATTTACTGAACACAAATGATGCAGGCATGCAATAGAATTTCTCTGTTTACAAAGATCATGTATACCATACATCCACATACTTATTGCATTTCTCACGTAATGCTTTGTATTTCATATTTTTAACCAGCATTTGTTTCAGAACTTACCTATACTGAGATGCAACACACAGTCCTGTTTACTTTCACGCCTCTCCTATTCATTTCATGGTTTTTCAAGGCTTAGCTGCTTGCAGAAGTCATTAATTTTTCAATTTTTTTCTTTACAAAAATATTTATCTTTCATACAATTTTNAACAAGTTGACTGGTCAATTAGAAACCA
>VZTY01021096.1:398-28197 GCA_013400935.1 Turnix velox
ATGTTAGGAAGAAGTTTTTCACCATGAGGGTGATGAGACACTGGAGGCCCCATCCCTGTGAACATTCAAGGCCAGACTTGATGAGACTCTGAGCAACCTGATCCAGTGCAGGATGTCCCTGGTCACTGCATTGGGGCAGGACTAGATGGCCTTTGAAGGTCCCTTCTACTCAACAAATTATGATTCTATGATCCCACTGTTAATACAGAACTATTATAGCCATTCTCTTGTGTAACATGCAAAATAAACAGTCTAAATTACTATTCACCATCTTTTCACTGGTCACATGGCAGCTTCTTTCTCCCTGGAAAGCTCTCTTTGGTAAGTGGTAAGCCCTCATAATGATAAAAATAAAGAAGTTTTTTTTCATGTGCATTGAGACTTGCATTGTGCAGAGACAGGAGAGTTGATTTGCCTTCAGTCATTGCAGTGCTGAAGTGGGTCAGCAAATGTTATCACTGAGCATTGTGCTGGGGAGGAAAGTTAGTGCTGCTTTTGTGTCCCACAGGCTTTTAGGAGACAAAAGGAAATCAGCTGAAGAAATAAAATAATATGCTGATGAAAATCTGTTCCTTTTTTTTTTCGGTTTGTTTTTTTTTTGGGTGAGGGCTTTCAGAATTTTTTTTTCTTGAGCACTACAGTGAATTTTGCTTGGAGGAAGCCAACTGAATCCAGGTCAATCTGATTAGAACAAATAAATAGGCTTCGGGAGTGCTGGAAAAGGAGTTTGCCCTGGCCCTTGGTTACAAAGGGCAACAAATCTCTCAAGCTTGTGTAGGTTAAAGACTGAAGAGCAAGGCTGCAGCTCTTTCCAAGTTATTTAAATTCCCCAAACTATTTAAAGTTATTATGATCTCAGTTTCTGTGGTAGAATTCTGAAATCTTCACTGGAGTGCCTCAGTATTCACAGCAGCATAACAAAGATCCATAAGCTGTCATGTTTGCAGCATGATGGGATGTAAAACATTATTGCCTGCCCAACTGAAACAAGGTCAGATTATTAAAATACAAATCAATTTGTTATTGTTTAATGTGCTGCTCCCCGTGACTCACATACATGACTGGTCAAGTGACGCATGTCACATAAAAGCAGGTGTCATGTGTAAGTCATTTTAGGTAAAGGCAGTCCATCAGGGATGACATGGTTAAAGAATCTGCATCCTTTTTTTTTTTGAAGATGGCAGGAAAATCAAATTTGATTTATCTTCCTGGCAAGACCAGACCCGGAGACAAAAAATATAACGAGGTAATGAGCTATTTATTAAAAATACTCCCTTGGACTTTCTTAGCTTGGATTATGTGATAAATGATAGCCAGGTAATCCTCCCATACACTTTGCAAAGTGGTTGTTTAGCTAAGTTCTGTCCCCTTATTTGTAGGTGAGCAAAGAAACTAAGGAACCTCTCCCCCCTTCCCCATTCTCATGGCAACAGGAGGAATGGTACAAGTTCTGGAGTCTGATGGCAGAAATTTCTCTTCTCCCTTTGTGTTATTCTTACATGTACAGGATGTTCCCTTCATTATGATTTCTGAGCTCTGTTTTTGTTTCGTTCTCTCCTTCTCCCTGTCTTAACTGACCTGATTTTATCTTTCTTAGCATGAAGAGAGAGGCACAGCAGTGTCTCTTGTTTGTGTGCATGGGAGGCTTAGAGAAGCACTGCAAATGTGGGGCACCTGTGCTTGTAATCCTTCCCTGCCCATAATGCACCCTTCCAAAAAATACCCAGGTCATAATCCTAGAAAATCCATCTCAAGGGTCTACAGAAGGGGAAACAAGAAGAGAGGACAAACTTGCTATGTGTAAACTCATCCTACACCAGGGATTTTTTTGGAGGCTTGGTAGTTTTGCAAATCCTTGTAGATTATCTCCATAAATTCAAGGGAAATCATATTATCTTTTTTTTTCCACCACATCTACAGAGTCAGCCTGTTTTCTCTCTCCGCATTTCAGGTGGTTATTTCACCTTGAAAAAAAATATCCTTGCTGTTCACTATTTCTTGGAGCAAGGTGTAAACACCAGGCTGGCAGCTTTACAGGAATTCTTGATTTTCTTTATTCTGCAAGTGTGAGGAAGAGCAAAGGAAGCTGTTTTACACTCTTGTCCTGATACAAATGAGAAATTTCACCCAGCCCATGTGCATTTCATTCTCAATAACATCTTTCAGAGGGACTGGACTTTGTGCAGGGATTTGCTAATCTTATTTACATGCACTTTTTAGATTACCTTTCACATAAGGAATCATCCAGCTCGATGAAGTGTCAGCTCAAAGAGGTTTTCTGGACATTATGTGCATTAGCAGCAAGTTCTATAACAAGCAATTTTTCACGATATCATAGAATAGTTTGAATTGGAGATCATCTAGTCCAAAATCCCCTGAGAGAAGCAAGGAGACATCTTCAACTAGATCATGTAGCTCAAAGTCTCATCCAGCCTGACCTTGAATGTTTCCAGGAACAGGGCCAGATTTTTGTCAGATAGCTTCCTAAATCCCTTTTGTTTTACCTAATATCCTATCAAAGACTGTGGTTGAGCTTAGGAGTCTACTTGAAGAGGCATCATGAATTGGAAAGGTGTCAGATCTTTGTTCTCTGCCAAAGTGCTTTTGAACTAATCTGTCCCGTGGAGCTAATGGGACAGAGCTCTGGGTTGCTTCAGTTTTAAAGATAGCAATGTATCTCTTTTCTTAGAACAGGCATATGAATCCTTGGGAAGCTGCCATGAATCTGACCAACCCTAGGAGTCAAGTGACTCCCAGGTGGCTGTGCTTGGAGCTTGATATGAAGAAAGCCCTGAGCAAAAGCTGCCTGCCCAGCTTCCATGCAAAGCACGGAAAACTCTTTCTTTTTTTTCTCCATGTGTTAGTTTACTGTTGAAAGGAAAACATTAAACAGGTAGCCTGGGGGATTCTTTGTCTTAATCAAGGCTTTGGATGGATCTTTGAAATTTTCTAGTCTTGAAACTGCTTCTCTGCTACTAGATCTAACACTTGCAATGATACTGATGTACATTTTGTGCCCCATTACTGCAAATGTGGAAGCTGATTCTGTCATGTAGGTGTAGAATCATAGAACCCTAGAATGGTTTGGGTTGGAAGGGACCTCAAAGATCATCTGATTCCAGCCCTACTTCCATGGTCAGAGATACCTGCCACTAGGAAAGAAACTGAGAGTAGAATTCAGTGGGCTTTATGTAAGATATTAGTCAAAGTCCTATTTAGCAGCTTGCAGTTTTGAATCTTCAGTCTACAAATAAGATTTTAGGGGTTTTTTCCTAACTCTTGCTGTGGATTTCAGTGCGTGATCTGGTCCCCTATGCTGCAAGCTAGAGAGAGTAAACAAGCTCTATGCTGGTCACACATTTTCATCCTGCCTCTGCAGTGTCTTATTCTGCAAGGACTTAGTCTGCAATTGTGATCCAGGCAAGAAAAGGAAGTTTTCTGCAAGCTCTGCTATCTCATCACAAACTAGTGAAGTTTGTAGCCCAGTATAGACTGAAGAGCAATTCAGGTACCTGGATATAGGCATTCTATATGAGATGCCACAAGGTATTATGAAAAAAGTGCTTGAAATGATCAAGAAGCTGTGGGATACTCCAGAAGATCTCAAGCAGAACCACATGTCCCTACATAGGTGAATGTGTGACCCTTTTGGAATTTTACTGTTGAATTCATCAAAGCTATTTTTCTTCTCCCTCCATGTCAATCTTGTAGAGAATATATGGTATAAACCCTGTATTTTAGATAGAAGCATAATAATTTCAGATTTTTTAATGGTTTTGGAATAACTTCCTCCTAATCCTCAGCCACTGTGGGAAAGACAAGATGGAGTCTGAGTGTGAGCAGTGATGGTTTTGTGAAGCTGATGGTGGGTGTTGAGCTAATGGCCCCAACCACCCCAAAACTGCTGTCTGGCACCTCATTTATCTGAAGACCTCTGAGCATATGAGGTCTGTAATAAACAAAAGGGGTCTATATTGTGCCTCTAGCTTTCCAGTGACTTATTAAAGATTGGATTGTATAATGTTACCCTTTAACGGAGAGATATTTCTATGGATGGGGGGACTCCTCTGTCACCAGACAAGAAAGAAGCAGGCTTTCATGTTTCTTGTTTAAACCATTATGTCCTGATATTTCACTGTTTGACATGCCATTGTTTCTTGCTCATCTAACCATTACTGCTTCTCCATTCCTTGTGGTTAATTATTGCTCTCGTTCTCTTTCCGGCACATCTTCTCCTGCTCTGTTACTGGATCTGTAGGGGGAAAGTGACTGAGGGACCAAGGAGCAGAGGATTAACTGTCCCCGTGGGAAGCTTGAGTTACTGGCTGCCTCATCTGCACATTTTCATGGCTAACAGGGAAAAAAAAGTTAACAAAGAGCTTGTCACCTAGAGCAGAATACAAGGGAGGAGGAAAAATTTCCGCAAGTCATTTGTATTGCCTTCCTATGACAGCACAGTGCATGCAGCTCGTGTCCAATTAGTACTTTTTATTATTCATCATTTACATTACAGTAACATCCCCAATTCACAGCCAGGATTTCAGCAGTGCTGTGAGAGATTCTGCTCCAGCACAGACCAGGTCAGCACTGGAAGTTTTTATCAGTATTTCAGCTGAGAATATAAATGTCCTACTAAAGCAACTCTATTGTTACCAGCCACAGTATTGAGCCGCAGCAATCCTGCCTCCTGCTTTTCCAGCTTATTCCCCTTTCCACACAGGAAAGGTCTGATTCAGGTGCAATCATTTCTCTGTCAGTCTGAGCATTTATATTTGAATGCAGCTGCAGCAGTATAATTGCTGTAGTTGCCATAGTTTCAGGGAACATCCGTCCACAGGTGATGTGTAAGATGGTTCCTGCCCCAGAAGGCTTCACCTTTTAGTAGGAAAAAGAAGTGGGAAAGGAATCAGAGACATAAAAGCATCATGAGTCTGTTGAGTGGAGGTGCTGGATGAGGTGCATGTCTCATTCCCACATCTGGGCTGGCATTTGCCAGCTACAGGAGGAGACAAACTAGTCTTCACTCTAATTCCACATCAGTGTCAGTGCATGTCTACTGAAGTTAATGAAAACTAGGGGTAATTAGGCCCCATCTGTCTAAAGGTTTAGTTTGTTATCTTCACCTCTGGGGAGTTAATGTGCCAGGGGCTTCTCCAAGAGCAGCTGACTGACACCTCAGTTTGGCAGCCTGAAAGAGCACTTATAGCCTGATCTGCCTTGAAGAGTGTCTTGGGCTTCTTCTTACCAATCACTAAATAAAAAAGATTTCAGCTGCTGTTAGAGTTTCATATAGATTCTGCCACATTCTGCCAACAGGCAAGTTGGATTCAACTTTTTGACAAGAGGGGCTCAAGAAAGCATAAGAATAAATGCTCCTGTGGAATTTTATTCAAGGCCCGGAGTGACAAACAATAAAGCAGTCAACTCTTGCTGACTGTTTCTCAAAGATTTTAATGCAATGGTTTTGAGGCTGACTGATGGATAGCCCTGAAGTTTGCTGCTCTTGCTACTGAATTGGCAGCTTTTTTGTAGAACAGATTAGTTACTCAAGACTGGTAGGCTGTTCTGTGCAGCGTGTGGACTTTGTTAGTGCCTGCCATGTTGCATCAATGACCTCCAAGTTTTACTGAATTTCTGAGATGTTTTGCTCAAAATCATTTCTGAAAGCATCAAAAGCAGATCTATAATTTTTTGGGGGTATGTGAAATATTTTTATGGATCTCTATGTTTCAAACAACCTATCTGTACATACAGATGTACTGAAGAATATGGATTAACTTGCTTTGTCACTTCCTGATTGATTAGGATTTCTATAGTCCGAATCAATGAACTCTGCAGATTTAGGAAGCTATCTGATCCAGACTGTGGTATAAAGTCATAGCTAAAGTGATATGCTGGCAGGTGCAAAGCATAAGTAAAGAAATTTCTGCTAGTAATTTTAAGTTGGGGAAGCAAGCATTTGAACTATCGTATGGCACATCATTGAGCTAAACTGCTCTTGTGGAGAGATGTTTGCAGGTGGTGTTTCAAAATATGTCAGATACGCAGGATAAAGACATGCTGCTGGAGTGTAAGTAGTTACAAAGCAGTGGGAAAATACTGGTCCAAACATCATGAAAACAAGCAAATAATTACAAAAGGAAAATGAGATCTTAAACCTCAGGTAGGGCTGCTGAAGCATGAGAAACTTGGGTAGATCCCAACATGCCGGTGCTGTTTAGGGAATTCTTACTTATTTAGAAACTTCTCAGCATCACATTAATCATCAAAGTTTCACTGATCATGGGAAAATAGAGTAGCACCCTAAAAATTGCTTGTGACTAGTAGATGGGCAACAGTGTCCTTTATTAGCTGAGCTTAAGTCTGAGCAATATAGGACTTGGAAACTGTTGGCTAAAATCCCTTCAAAGGTTAACAGCTGGAGGACTTCCAATATAGATAGGAAAAAAAAATCATGTATCCTTCTTCCCAGCTAATGCTCTATCTCTGTGTAAGACAAAGTCTTTTTTCCTCCTTGTTGGTTTTGTCGGCAAAGTGGATAATTACTGGTGCATTCATGCCATCTGATTTTAAATGTTAGTTAAATGTTAGTTTTAAATGTAGTTTGCCTCAAAATGTCTCCACCAGCTAGGCAGAGGATTTAGATTCCCTGCTTGAGGTGTTTTGTCTTATGTGCAATTAGATGTCTGAAATATTCTAAAGTGCATCATATGAGTTCTCACTTACTGCATCTGCCGTGGTCACCTTCTGCTTTGTGAAAATGGTTATTTGGCTGTGGAAGAAACACTCAAACAGCTGGAAATTTGCAGAACCCCACCTACTGTTGTGCAAGTTACTTTAAAACAACAAAAAGTATTGTCTTTTTCCTGGCTCCCCATGACTGTGGGCTGTGGTGGGACCACAAGCAGTTGTTGCTCTCTCTTTCCCAGAACATATGATACAGAAGAGACAGCAGGACAGTACAAAATTTGTGGTGACCAGCTGCTGTAAAAAAAGGGGAATAAAAGGACTGAAGATGGGTCACTCTTAGATTAAATTGGTAGTAATCTGTATTTTTACAACATTTCACCTGCATTCATTGCCATCTCTAAAGTCTATTTTGAACTGATGTCTGCCTAGAATCACTGGGGTGGGCAAAAGCCCAAATCAGGTATTGGGGTGTAAGATCAAAGAACCTGTTAGTTCAAATTTGCTTTTAATATTAGCACTAATTATGTCTTCTTTATCTTCCTGGGATCTTCCATCCTCCACGATATATACCAGGTCAGAGCTGATTTTCATCTTGTACTGACTTAGCTCAGAAATTTTGCTGCTGAGTTAGGTGAGGTACAAAGGATGTGAGGGGAGAGGTCCAGTATCTCTGAGTGTTACTGTTAAGTATTATTTCCTGATTTCAGATTCATTTGAGGGCCACATAGTTTCCAAAATCAGCTTCTCTGTAGAGAATCTGCATACACCACAGGCAGACAGGGATCAGCTATTCACTGCAGAGCCCGAAATGCCTGAGGCTCTTGTCTCTCCTTATATATATTAGAGGTAAACCAGAGCTGATTATAGGGAACACTGTACTTCTGATCACGTCAGTGAGCACAGCCAGCAAGTGTTCTGGGGGCAGATTCTCATCTCATTTGCATTGGTGCAAATCGAGAGCGAATTGAGTTAGTCCAGATTGAAAACAGGCAAACTGCCCTAATAGGATTTTCTGTCTCAATAAAGATATTATTGAATCCAGTCAGTGACTCTGTTTTGTCACTGTTTTCCTTTGATTTTATGCTGACATGCGGTGTTTAGCTTTGGTTCAGAGCAAAGAGAAGTGTGTGCAAGGAGAAAGGTCACTTAAGCAGGAAAGGCTGTTGAGTCCTGCTTCTGGGACCCACTTGTTTGCAAATAGAATTTGCAGAAGTTGCTCCTAAACCTGATTATTTCTAGTAAGTCACGTACCTGTCTGCTATCCCTAATCAAACCCAAACTCAGGGGAAACCAGTAGCCCTCATGCTCTGTGATCACTCATCACAGAAATGAGTGGAGGGAAAAGCAACCCATGCAGCAGAATGACATCAAACTGAGAGATAAAAGGCTAGCCTTTTTGGGTTTTTATAATAAAAGAAAAAAAAAAGAAAAAAGACCATCTTGAAAGATGATTTAAAAACAGAAAATTCTTCACGTGACCCTTTAAGACAACATAAGCCCCTTTTTGTTTCCTGCCTCTTTCAGCCTGTTCCTGGTCAAGAACGCCACAGCTAATAATTGTGTCAGAATACCTTCCTGTCTGAAAATGATCTCTTCCTAATGGATAGATGGTTCCATATGGTTTCATATGTCATAGACAGAGGGAGAACATATTGGACGACCGGCCACAGCTGGCAGTTCGTGTTAGTGCCATATGGATAAATGCATGAGCTCCACTGCATTGTGTTTTTCAAGCAAACCATTTATCAAAACAGGTGCTGACCTACCCGAAATGCATTTTTAAGATCAAGCCTGCAGCATGCAGTGGTACCAACCCCTTCATTCCCCCCTCCTTTTTTCTGCAGTGCAAACAGCAGACGCTTTGCAATCACCTGGTAACATTTGACAGGTTGAGAGTGTTGAAGCTGTTCAGCATGGAGAAGAGAGGGTTGCAGGGACACCTCATAATGACCTACCAGAACCTGAAGTGGATCTACAGGAATGGATGGAGAAAGACTCCTAGCAAGAGTGTGTAGCAGTAGAACAAGGGGGAACAATTTTAAACTGAAAGAGAGAGGATTTAGACTGGATATTACAAAGAAATTGTTTACTGTCAGGGTGGTGAGACACTGTCCCAGGTTGCCCAGAGAAGCTGTGCCTGCTCCATCCCTGAGGGTGTTTAAGGCCAGGCTGTATGGGGCTTTGAACAGCATGGCCTGGTGGGAAGTGTCCTTTCACAGGGCAAGTGTTGGAACTAGGTGATTTTTGAGATTCTTTACAACACAAACAATTCTATGATTTGATGTCATTTCAGCATTGCATTTTATTGATCTACCCACCTGGGTAGATCCTTTTCAAATGAGACCACTACCTGGCATTCTAGACTGCATAGATATTAGAAGACCAATTCCCAAAATCCTCTTTGGAAACCAACCTGTGATATTCACTTTCAAAAGATACTGCTTTATCACATTCAGGAGTTTTAAATCACCCCATTTATGAGACTATATAAATACAAAATCAAACCCTGTGCTTCCTTGTGCTACTGTGCTCCTTCCCTGATTCCAGCTGAAACTTTTTTACACTCCTTTTCTCTCTGTGCCATAATCACCTCTTTGTCCAAACACGCTTCATTTTGGAATTCCTCTTGCTTGCATTCCTAATAAGCGTGGTTCATGGTACTTGCTGAGTGATTTACACCGGGCTTGTGTGGCTCCCTTGGAAATGGAGCAGAGCACATTCCATCCACCTGTGTAATAAAACCAGCTGGTGCAGGGTGGGAGCACTGAAACTATAGCAGAAATAATCTTCACCTAAATTTTGATTCAGTTATCTGCCTCCCCATCCCTTCTTCTGATTGTCTGTGGTATTTAAAACCATGCCAAGGGAGCAAAACTTCACTAAAAATTAAAAAAAGTCTTTAATTATGCTGTTTATTGTAGAGCTGTGCCAGCACCAAAAGACTGGGGGGAGAGAAAATGCCTGGTCTGAGTTTCTGAGCATTTTGATAAGAGTGCAACCCTCTGTTAATTTGGTCTTAACAACTAAAAAGTTGTAATATCAATTAAACTCTCCTTCATCTCTTCCCATCTGTTTAACGAGCAGTGGAACTCTCTTGCCTCTATCTCAGGAGGTGACATTTTCCTTGAGACTAAATTGGGTCAGTTTGGGGTTAAACCAATCTGCAGTCCAAAACTCAGATTGGTAATTTCACTAATGAGATACAAGCTGGATTCTCCAGTCACAACAGTACTGACCCCGTGGGGTGCAAAGGGGAAGCTGATTTAGGTAGGAAAATCAGGATTTCTGCAGTGTTTGGAGGAAAAAGCCTGACAATATTTCCCCTTCTAAGCAGTGTTATGTTACTAATTGTTCACTCCTGGCTCCTGGAGACAACATAGGTACCTTGATCCTATCAGAAAGAGGATGATGAACGAATTCTTATCTCCTCTCATCATCTCTACAACTACATCTGTGTCCAAAGTGCATGTTGCCTCATTTCAGTTTATTTCTACTCCTATATTCTAACCATCAGTTAAGCTTTTGTAGTGTAACAGGAATAAGGCAGCCTAAACAGCAAGTCCTCAGCTGTGTTTGGTGCTCACTGTGCTGCAGGAGATTAAAAAGAAAATCGTAAAGTGCGTGACGGAGATTAAGATGATTCTGAATTGCTGTGTATAAAACTGAGTCCCCTTTGTGCCTCTTATCTGCTGTTTGAAGTACCGTTATTTAAGCTTAGTGTTGTGTTGGGGGGGTGAGGGGGGGAGAAGGAATGTGGGAAATAAAGTCTTCCTGAGAGGATGTGAGAAGCCATTTCAAAAGACGAAGCCTCTCCAGTAAATAAAGCACGAAAGTTTCAGGTCAGGGCTGAAATGGTGGAGGAGATGGAGTTGCACCCAAAAGAAAGCCTGTTCATCCAGGAGGCTTTCAAATCTCGTCGCTGAGATAAAGAAGATCAAAGTGTTTAAACACGTTGATCCACTACTGAGGGAAAATTTAGTGCCAGCAACAGAGAGCAGCTGCAGTCTGGCTGGCGTGTCTAAACTCACAGCGGGGGACTAATTGCTCCTATGGATATAGGTTCACTTTACAAAAACAGGTCTGAAGGAACACCATTCTCATTCAGAAGATGATGGTGATCTGTTTATAAGGGCTAAAATGCCAATTTACAGTACCCAGCATTGTCTGGAGCTGCAGCATGGGCAAAAGGGGAACACATGAACATCCTCTGCTTTTATTCATCTTCTATCCTATCAATTTGCTCAAGATGATAACATTAGCTTAAAGCCCTCTTTGAGATTTATCAAATAATTAAATGAGAAAGAGTAGTGCAAAGTCAGATCTTAATGGTATTTGTACAACATATTGTCCTGGGGGCAGCCTAAAGTAGTGGCAGGGAGGAGTGAAGTCTATTGCAATCATAGAACTACCAAATTTGTATAAAAACAGGACTATAATTTTTATACAAATCATTAATTAGGGGGTGGGGAGTAATGAGACTGGATTTACTTTAAAAAAAAGGCTACTAAACTATTTCTGGTACAATCCCAGCTGTAAAGATACTTATGGCAAATCTGATGAGAGGCATCTCATTAAACAGGTTCCTTCTTGCAGTCCCAGCACTCAGCAGGAGATGTGTTCCTTTTTTAGTAGGGGACCAAGTAGAAAGAAGATGTGAAACAAAAGTTAGTGATGGAACTATTCCCATGACACAGAAGTTGTTTCTGGCAGCGCTAGAAACTGAATGGGGTTTTTGTATTTGAGTAGTGAAAGGTCTGATTTCTCCTGTACAGCTAATATTCCAAGGGAAATGAAGAAAAATGTTGCAGTTCTGATCCACAGCATCTCCCTCTTCAAAGTATTGCCCTAACATTCATTATACCTGAGTAACAAACAAAGGCAGCTCAGCCACTCCAATCTTTCCAGTTGAGAAGGAGAGAGACATTTTGCCTCTGGGAAGAAATTGAAGACTCCTGTGCTGGGTCATCAGGATGCAGTACAATACACTAGTCTAGCTCCAGCTGTTCATCCCTCATTTGGTATTTGTAGTTCTTTTGATCACAGGAAATTTCAGTATGTGTGTATACATATGCACATGTATATGTGTGTAGATTATATTTGCATTTGTGTGTCCTTTCATATAAAGTATGTGCTTCACCTTTTTTTAATGCTACCTCATTCTTGGGACTCGTCAGAAGTATCAAAATTATTCACCCTGTGCTTCTAGGATTGGACATGGAGGGAGGGAAGGGCATTCAGAGGCCACAGACCTCTCCTGTTACCATAAATGACAACCTTTTCACAATTCTGGCCCTGATTGCTCCTCTGCAATAGGGACCCTTGTTAAAGCCATTCAAATGTCAATATGCCATCTAAATGCAGGAGGTAAATTCTTCCATGTTTTCCAGAGAGGGCATCACAGCATGTCTACTTTTGCCTCAGCATGATGGCCAGCAGGACAGGCAGCAAGGGAGCAAATGTGGCATGTGGTAGGCTGTGGAGAAAGAGTACAGTTAGAAATGGGGGTTTTTTTCTGAAATATCAAAGGTTTGATTCATTTGGGTTGTCTTAGGGCATACAACCTGGCCTTTCTTTGCTGATTTGTGTTTTTCTCAAATGCTGTGTCAGACCTGCCAGCTCAGAAGAAGCCTCAGGCAGTGATGGTGTCTCTTAGAATCAGGAGTGTTAAAACACTGCCCATTCCTCTTTGGGTCTATCACGTGTTGGGGTATGATTTTACTCTGGAGAAAAGGAGTCTGAGGGGAGACCTTATTGCTTTCTACAAATACCTGAAAGGAGGATGTAGAGAAGTGATCATCAGTCTCTTCTCCCAAGCAGTAGGTGATAGGACAAGCCTGGGACAAGAGGAAATGGCCTCAAGTTGAGCCAGGGGAGGTTTAACCTGGATATTAGGAATTTTTTTTTTTTTGCTGAAAGGGTTATTAAGCATTACCAGACTTCCCAGGGAAGTGGTTGAGGCACCTTACCTGGAGGTATTTAAGAGTCAGGCAGACATAGTGCTTAGAGATATGGTTTAGTGACAGTTCTTATCAAAGTTAGGTTGATGGTTAACCTCAATAATCCCTTCTAACCTAGGTGATTCTATGATGAAACTGAGCTGGAGAGGAAAGTCTAGGGTGCAGATAAGTGAAGAAATCCTTTTGTGGTCCACCTGGAGTGTACTCCTTTTCTAACACCCTTCCCAGCAGTATAACACTCCAAGAAGCAAGGGGACAAGGGTGGAACACACCCCCCTACCTCAGAAGCAATGAGTTTCACAGTTAGTGTCCTTGCCCTTTCTTCACGTGGTACTGGCCTCACTAATGCAACAGCCAGATGATTTACAGCTACAAATTAAGGCACAGTTTCAGCTGCACATTTCAGGTACAATGTGCCTGTAAGCAGTGCAGAACTATCTAACCCAACCTACTTGTTAACCCACTCCAGCAGCTACATGTTTTCATTTCAGAGAAGGCAGCTTTTAAAAATATGTTAAGAGATTGTTTAATAAACATTTCATGTGCCATTAATTTGTTGCAGTGGTTATACTGGAAGCTTTAGCTTTGTACACCTTTTATTTACTGGTGCCTGACACTTCTTTATGCTTATTCTACTGTTAAGAAATTTCCAGACACAGATATTTAGGTGTGATTTTTGCAGTGGATGTGTCAAGTTAAAAATATTGGAAAGAAATTGCAACTGTCCTCAAATCAAACATTTTCAAGCCACAGAATGTAAAAGTTCAGATGTACAAATGACCAGATCTCATGTAGGAGGTGATATGCAGGAGTGTTTAGAAGAAATACAGGCTCCACACAGCTTAGTCCACAATTGCCAGCCTTTATTAGGGTCAAGTTTTCCATCCTTGAGCTTGATAGCTCTGCTCCTGTAAACTTCTTAATGTGAGCTTACCTACCTACCAGTAAAAAAACACAGGAGCAGCAATTACCCTCCCTTGGCAAAGCCTTTGAAGGGTTTGGGATTATAGATCCCCATTGGATAAAGAGAAACTTTATTGCTTCCATTTAAGAGCTTTAAGGAAAAGTGTATTGATGGTGAGATTATGTTTGATTGTTGGTCAAGTCTATGCCAAAGGACCTGAAGCCGTTAGAGGACAATTGAGCAACAATTATGGAAACATCTTTAGTGAGCTGGGAAATGTACTGTGATACTTTTCTAGGTAATACTGAAATTCTTTCTTCTGCAATGATATTTTTAACATGCAGTTCAACCAGGCTAGTGGAAATGTATTTAGTTATGAAATGAACCCAACAGAAAAAAAAATTTTCCTAAGAAAAAGCAATAGCTGGAAAAAAAATGATCCAGAAGCCAAAGAAGACTGGGGTTTATTTTTTCACAGAAGACCAGGAAAATATTTACTTTGGAGATACCATAGCACAAAAGACATATTTTAATGCTTTGAATGCAGTGATATGGAATATAAGTGTTTCAAAGCAAAGTCAGCGGTCAAGTCTAAAGAAGGGTTTTACATAGTCATGAAAGTTGGCTTTCTAAACTGCTTTGCAAACCTTGATCAGATGGGAATGTTAATTTTAAACTCAGCAAGTATAGGGCAAACTTGTGTATGAGAAAGAAGCAGCTGCAATTTGGTACAATTGCTCAGCCTACCAGAAATCTAAGTTCAGTCAATGAAATTCCCTCAGAAGAGGCAACTCCATTAGTGTTGCTACACTTCAGACTGATGAAAGTGTCACATGTCTTTGTTCCACTTGGCCAAAACTGGGTATTCTCTTCTTATACTGGGGTTACTATCACCTTCAATCATAGTGTTTTGAATGGTGGTGGTGTTGAAATAGTGCTTAGCCTTTGTAATGCCAACATTATGAATACTGGCTGAAAAACTGGGGACACATTTGCATTCAGAAAACATAGCTTGAGATGAGACTCACTTGCTATTAATTTTACACAGCTAAAAATTAGAAATCTGAGTGAGTCTAGATCAATAGCTTTTCAATATCTAATATGCTGATGTCTAAAGTTAGCTGAGATACTTAAATCTGTGGTGACCAAGGCATTTACGAGCAGATGAGACTTAGATTTAAAAAGCAGAACGTGAAAGCCAGCTTTTTCCACAAAGTTTATCTGCTGATCTTGAGGAAGAAGAGCTTGGTACACTAAGGGGACAGGACACTAATTCTTTGATGGATGTTAAAATGTAATTCTGCCAAAGCTCAACAGGACACATTCCACATCCTTTACATTTGGTACCATTTCTGAAATCAAATTTTTAACTTCAAATTATTACACACTGAGAAAATTATCTTAATTCTCAGAATTCTCCACTGTGTAGCCTTTTTCCATCCTGTTCTATAAATGTAGTCCTCCAACTGCATAAAAATCATCATCGTCCTTCTTAAAAAAACACCAAAACCAGCAGAGATAAAACACTGTGAAATGGCTTCTTCGACATAATTGAAACAAATTGAGATGTGCAAAGCATTCACTCCTCTGGGGCCCATGCTGGTTGATGAAGTTCAAAACTGGCTTGATGTATGGGCTAAAAGGAAGAGGTGCTTCTGGAAAGAGCAGGACTCCAGGCTTAACTGCCTCTGCTGTTCCTCCCTCAGGATGTCTCAGCCTGCACTCTCCATCCTTTCTCTAATGGTCCTCTTTTGTTTCTTTTTTATCCAAAAAGAGAGATGGATGACAAGCCTTAACTCTTTCCTAAATAAATCAGTGTCTGAGGATAATGGTCCTTCCGGGAAAGTCTTGTCATGTGTTAAGAGTAGGATATGAAGGACCTCCTGACAGATTTTTAAGCTGTGGTGTCCTCATGTATTTGCCACCAAGAGATGATTGTGATATTGTATATATAATTTTGTTTTTCTGATGACAAGATGAGTGTGTGTGGCATTGAAATATTTGGCTAGAGCCAATGAATCTTTCTACATGGGGTATTGCTTTGGTATAAAAACAGATTTGGAGAATGTTCATAAAATTGTAGAATCATAGAAATCTTTAGGTTGGAAAAGACCTCCAAGATGACCAAGTCCAACTGTTGATCTAGCATTGCCAAGAGCATCCCCTAAACTATGTCCCTCAGCACCACATATACCAGCACCAGAGTTAGAATCATAAAACAGAATTGTAGAATCACCCAGGTTAGAAGGGACCTTTCAGATCATTCAGTCCAACCATCAACCCAGTTCTGACAAAAACCATCACTAAAACATATCTCTAAGCTTTATGTCTATCTCCTAAATACTTCTAGGGATGGTGCCTCAACCACATTCGTGGTCAGCCTGTTCCAATGCTTAATAACCCTCTCAGTGCAACTCCTTTTCCTAAGATGCAGACTAAACCTCATTGAGCAAAACTTGAGGCCCTTTCCCCATCTTATTGTCTTATTCTAGGAAGAAGAACCTGACCTCCACTTCTGCACACCCTCCTTAATCAAGGATGGACTAAAGAAGTCCACTAGCCAGGAAAAGTTCTGCTATTTTGAGGGCTTCAGTTGTTTTTTAAATATATGATGCATTTGGAAATATCCACCCAAAAAAGCCTTTAGGAAGGCAAACCCTAAAACAATCCAACCATCAAAACTATGGATTGAAGAGCACAGGTGGCAAGAAGCTGTTCTCTCATAGTGTGTGGTCCCTGATGCAGATGCCTTGTTTCCACAACACTGATAATGAAAGCATTTTTATTTTCAGATGGTCTTAATGGTATAATGTGATGCATCGAAATAAAGCACTGAGTTGTACTCTTGTTACAAAGGAAAGTTGATGCACCAAATGTGAAGACTGCTTACTTTGATCAATCAATGAATATTGCCAGTTTTGCTAGCAGTGCTGTGGAAAGAAATGGTAGTGAATGGGGAAATGTTAACTTGATACAAGGGTGTATAGATGAAGAGTCAATGAGTTTGCATAGATTTAGAGATGATTTGGCTTCAAGTCAGGAGAAATTTCCCTGGGATATTTCTTGTGAGGTAGTTCTTTTTGTGCTAAAGGAAAAATAATGCAATTTTCAGTGCTAAGTCAGTTGGATCTGTGCTTTAGTAAAGAAAACCTGTACCATATACTGGAGTCCTGTGCTCAGTTCTGGAATCCCCAACATAAAAAGGACATTTTGCTGTTGGAGTGGGTCCAGAGGAGGGCCATGAAGATGATCAGAGGGCTTGATCACCTCTCATATGAGGATAGGCTGAAGGAGTTGATATTGTTCAGCCTGGAGAAGAGAAGGATCAGGGGGAACCTCATAGTAGCTTAGCAATACCTGAAGGGGGCCTACAGAAAGGCTGGGGTAGGACTTTTTAATAGAGTACAGGATGGCAGGACTAGGAGTAATGGATGCATATGGGAAGGTTGGATATAAGAAGGAAGTTATTCATGGTGAAAGTGTGAGATGCTGGAACAAATTGCACAGAGACGTTGTAGATGCCCCCTCTCTGGAGGTGTTTAAGGCCAGGCTGGATGAGGCATTGAGCAATCTGATATAATGGGAGTGTCCCTGCCCATGGCAGAGGGGTTGGAACTTGATGATCTTTAAGGTCCCCTCCAACCCAAACCATTCTATGATTCCATTTTTTTTACTCATATTTTTACTTATTAAATGAACTGAATAACCATCATGTTTGAAAAAGCGTTCATTTAAACTGCTGTGTAAAAATCTTCTAATCACATCAAGAACATTAGCTTCAAGGCCACCCTTCTTCCTATGAGACAGGAAGTATCTGTGTGATAAATTAACCATGGGTGAATGCTATGTCTTTAATGAGAAAACCATGCTCTGTTAAATTCAGCCTTTCATGTGAAAGCTGTTTGGGATCTCACTGAAAAGAATGTGTTAATCAAGAGAAAAAGCATAATTACTGTCTTGTCAACAGACACAAATGGGAAAGCCTGGTGAAAATGAGGTTGAAATTAACTCCAAAAAAAATCCACCCAAAAAAGAGAGTTTTTCTTTAAGCTTTTCGAGGCGCTTGCTTTACAGCGCTCAGTGATTTATGACAATAGGAATTTCACTATTTCTGCAATTAATATTGCTGGATGCTTCCTATTCAGAGCAAAGTTAATCATAATAATGCAAATGGAAGTATTATCACAGCTATGCCTCAGAGTTCATATTTCAGACTGAGGTTGAACATTCAGCCTCCTTTTCAGTGGAGCATTCACATTGTATGGATAGATGAATGTGCACCAAAGGTAAAATAACTGAATTAATGTAAACCTGGATAATATGTCTCTGGCACATAGTTTCCCATTTTGCTGTAAGATCCTGATTGTTCAGGCTTTTTAACCAATAATAAATTATTGCAATGCTCTGCTAATTACACCTTGCTGAAGTTGTGTACAGTACAAATTGAACTGGAGATGGACTTAGATTAAGTTTCTTAGACTTACTTTCAGCAAGTTATTGAGAACTAGGTCATGTTTAAAAGTTTGGACATTTTTGCTTTAGCAGTAGGACAAGAGGAATGGCCTTGAGTTTTACCTGGGGAGGTTTATACTGGGTGTTAGGAATAATTTCTTCCCCAAAGTGGTATTCAAACATTGGAACAGGCTGCCCAGGGTAGTGGTGGAATCATCATCCCTGGAGGTTTTTAGAAGTTGGTTAGAGATGGTTCTGAGTGGTACGGTTGAGTAGTGGTTTTGTCAATGTTAGGGTGATGGTTGGCCTTGATGGTCTGAGAGGTCCCTTGAAACCTAGATGATTCCATGATTCTTTGATTTGTTAGGTCATCCCAGACATACATGAACAGTCATAGCACAGTAGCTTCTAGAAGAGAAGCAACCATTACCTCTCAATATGTGTGGCCAGGCTGGATGGGTCTTTGGGCAACTTGGTCTAGTGGGAGGTGTCCCTGCTCATGGTAGGGGGCTTGGAACTTTGTGATCTTTAAGGTCCCTTAAAACCTAAACCATTCTGTGATTCTATGGCTGCTAATGAGGCAGAGTTCACCACCGTCTTATTCTCTCTGTGCTGGAGCTTGTTCACAGAAGTGAGAATAAAAGCACTTCCCTACTTTGAGTATTTTAAAAATACATGCATTAAATATTAGGAGAAATATAGATATTATGGCAGTGAGGGACCACAAGAGTACCTGAGGGAACGGAATGAACAATTTCTTCTCACCTCCTCCTCATTTCTAGATCTCCCAGAAAAGCATTCTGATGAGCAATGTCCCCTTCTGCTTTTGTTTTCTCTCTCACTGAAGTGAACACCAGTGAGAGAGGAGACTCACCAAATTAATTCAGATTGGCTTGGATAAGGACCTTGCGATCTTGATTAAAAACCATCCGTAGGGCCATTAGCAAAGTGAGATAATAAATGAAAATGCATTGAATCACATGAGTTTTCCAGTGGGGGAACATCAGGGAGCAGTCTCAAGTCCAGCCTTCTTTAAACATCTTCATTCATTAGCCAAAAGACAGCATAAGAATACATGTTAATTAAAATCAAAGATGATCCAAATTGGGAGGCACTGCATAAATCAGTGAAGATAGAGAGATTAGAAACCTTTAGCAGGAAATGACAAAATGAGATGCAGCTTTGAAAGATGCATGTGAGGGAGAAATAATCTGTGTGAGGAGACAATCAGCAGAAAAAAGGGCTGTTCAAGAAGCAGAATTAATGGGAGGAAGCCAAAGGATGTGGACCATGGAGTAAAGGGCAATGTAGCTGTGCAGCTATTTAAAAGTGACCTTTGTACCTCTTCAGTGGACAGCTTGGGTTCAAAATTAATTTACAATTGGCAAGATTAAAAGGTCAATGTAGTTTCAGGCCACATATGCAGAAACAGGTTGCCAAGGAAAGATGTGGAGACCCACCTCTATGGTAGCTACCACATCAGTCAGACTTCCTGATTTATTTTTTCCAATTCTGAAAGACCTTATGTACCAGAGTGTATGTAAAATAGATGCATATCAACCAAAACAGGTATCCTGGGAGAGCTGCTGGCCCTGATCAATGAGGCTTTTAATGAAACCATATACATCCAGGTCCTGCAGTCACTTCTGAACTCCCACAGTCTCTATGGTATTTTTGTCTCCCTGTGACAAGGAAAAGAACTAAGAGGGGAGGAGCTTGAGGCTAATCAGCTAATTGAGAGGCAGGAGAGAAGAGTGCAACACTTTTTTGAGTTGCTAAATTTGGAAATGGTAAATTTTTTGTCAAAAGGATGGATGTTTGCACAGTTAGCCCAGGACAGGCTGTACAGAAAGCCTGAGTTTGGATTTAATAGAGACATTTATTTCCATGGGATGAATTAGCATATGTTAGTACAATGCTGATGTGACATTACACTAGGAATTATATATATATAGATGACTGTTTTATGTGCCCTACCTAACTGTTAGCAGTTGTTTTTAACTCATTAGGGAAAGCAAATAAAATTTAAAATCACTAAACAAAACGCTGTGTTTTTTTTGTCTTTTTACAGGTAGTCTGAGAACAGCACATGTCCAGGTTAAAACTGTATCCTACAAGAAGTGTTTGATGGATTATTCCTTGATATTTCCAAGAAGATAAACACAAAAAGTAAGTACCAATCCCAATACCTTGGGTGTTTTAATTATATTTGCTGTTTCATTTAAAATCAAATTAGTGTAGTTGCAATGTTTCTCAAGCAGATTTCTCTCTTGGAGTTGTAAGGAATTTTACTAATTTCTTTAGACTATGTCTGCTATTGATTTCTGTTTATCTAAGTTATCTGATGATAATTTGCACTGTAGTCCCAGTCAAAGGCTCATTTTTACTTTGTCAGGCATTCTAGAAACATAAACATTCTGTGCATGAGATGACTTGCATCTAAGTACAAATCAAGAAGCCATTGATAGTGACAGGCAGATGGAGAGCCACGGATGTAATGTGAAGGTGCTGGTCAGCATGACAGGCAATGCTAATACAGAGCATCTGCAGCCTAATGCTGCTTGCTGCTTCCTACAGATTACGGCAGAGAAAGAAAAAGAACTACAAGGTTATTTTATAGATATTTATGGGGAGCAGCATGGAAGAAAATACAAAAGCACTCATTTGAAAATCCAGCACGTGGACTTTGGAAAACAGTTAATGCAGAGAGCCTAGTTTTGTTGTAAATGGGGAAGGGAAATCAGCATTTACATCTGCTGGGCTTAAAGGACAACTGCTGAGCAGAGAGGGATGATCACTTCTTGAGTTCTGCTCACCACACGGTGCCTGACACAGACCAGGATGCTGTTAACTTTCTCTGGCCACTTGGGCACATGTTGGCTCATATTCAGCTGTCAACCAACACCCCTGGGTCACTTTCTGGGAGCTCTTCAGCCACTCTGTCCCAGCCTTGTGATGCTGCAGAGAGTTTCTGTGAACCAAGTCCAGGACCCAGCATGTGGCTTTGTAGAACCTCATACCATGGTCTTTGGTCCATTGATCCAGCTTGTCCTGATCCCTCTGTAGAGACATTCTACCCTCAAGTACATCAATACACTCATCCAGCTCGATGTCATCTGTAAAATTCCTGAGAGTGCACTTGATCACTTGATCTAGATTGCTGATAAAGATATTAAACAAAACTGGTCCCAATATGGAGTCCTGAGGAACATCACTTCTGGTTGGCCTCAAACTGGATTTAACTCCATTCAGCAAAACACTTTGAGCCCAGCCATCCAGATAGTTTTTTACCCAGCAAAGTGAAAGGTAGTTTTTTTACCCAGCAGCAAAAGAGCAGAAAGGAACCAAAGCATTCAGAACTGGGAGGAGACATCAGGCAGATTTATCAGAGGTGAAAATGACAAAACAAGATAACCTGGAGCAGAAGTGAGGTAGCCAAAAGAGGGCAAAAACATCAAAAATGAAGGAATGAATAACTGGTTGTTTCAGGCAGCTGACAAAATAGGGAGGAAATGTAAGAAAAGAAAATTCTTAAGATGTGGCAAAGGAGATCAACTCATTGGAGATGTGGGCAGGAAACACATTGGAGATGTGTTTCAGTGAGCTGTAAAATATGGAAGGTGGATTGAAGTGGTCTGAAGTGGAGCTGGAGGTTGAAATCTGCAGAGGTTGTAAAGAATGTACTGGTTTTAGTTGAGGAAGTTTGTTAAAAGCTTTTTGGAATTACAGTATTTAACCAGAAAGTAATTTTAAAAATTAAGAGTAAGAAATTGTTGGGGAAATGGGACAGAATGGAGTGAATGGAGTCCAAGAAGGAAGTAAGAAGAACATCCTACATCTCAGATGAAACAGTGAAGATGGGACCACTAGAGAAAATCTTTGGAAAATAAAACACAATAGGAGTTATATTAGACAGTTTTCTCATGAGGGAAACAAGGTAAGATCTTGTATGTGGAGAGAAGCGGACATGGCAGGAGTAGGAGGCCCTAAGAACAGTCCCAAAATGGTCCAAATTTTTCAGAAATTTGCAATCAGGCTAGAAAGCTAATGAATTTTAAGTGAGAAGTAGGTGGAACTAAAGAAAGGAATGGATTAGCAGTTGGGAAGGATGATCTGATCAGATTTCCCCCCAGTGGTGCTGATATTTTGAAAATGGATGCTGGGACCTAAATTAAGAGCTGAGTAATCTGGTCTCTGTTCAGGCAGTGGGAGTGTGTTGCATCTCTCTAAAATATTTAGTCCATACAGCATATGAATTGCTCATGGGGAATTCTGTCTCTCTTGCTCTTTTTATCCTTGCAGACTACTTTCTAGGGCAGCCAGACACCTGAATTATGCATGGTGGTTGCCCAAAGCTAGATGGGTTGAATAAAGGAATTAATATCCCTTAAGCCCTTATTTCTCATCTGGTCAAAGATCCCTTTTGATATTTATCTTCCCTATTCAGATTTCAAGAGCTTTTCACCTGGAAGTCGTGCATACAGCACTTAGCACTACAGATGGGGGCTAGGGCAGCTACAGGCTCTACTGTGTAAGAATGTTCATCTCAGCCTGGAAAGTCTTGACATAAATGGAGAGAATGAAGTGGCTGTTAGTGAAAAAAACCCACTGGTATGTTTGGGGGAATCCTGAAACTCATAGCCTGGAATATCAAGTGATATTTAAATGAAATTGATGCACAATTATGTTGACTTGCAAGAGAGGATGAGAGAGGTTACTGAACACCCTTTACTTTAATCAACAGTGCTGTAAGGACACTGACATAACTAATAGGAGGCAATTCCTAGAGCATGACAACTCTTCCTTGCAGGTTATGTCCAGGGCTTTGTTTTTTACTCTATGGGGAGGAACCACTTCCTGCTAAATCGAATTAAATTGCTTCATTCCATAGTAACAGTGATCACTATGAATTCATTGGGAATTCAGAGCCTGTCTTATATCTACATCTGTATCTATCTATACATCCATCCATCTATCTATCTAATCATAGAAGCATGGAATCACCATGGTTGAAAGTGATCTTTCCAATCATCAAGTCCAACTGTGAACATAACTCTGAAAAGAACCATTCCTAAACCCTATCTCTAAGGGTCTATGTCTGCCCATCTCTTAAATGCCTCCAGGGATGGTGCTTCATCCACTTGCCTGGGAAGCCTGTTCCAATGCTTGTTAACTCTTCCAGTGTTTCCTGTTATCCAGTCTATATGACTTAGACCTATGGATATGTAGCCTACTGAAAAGCAATTAACAGTGTGTTGGGGTTCAGATTGGTTGGAAGAATTAGGGCTGGTGTGAGGTGAAATGTTGTGTCTGCAGCCAGGACTCAAAAAAGGGAGCCCTGAGGATGATCTCAGTTCAAGATAAAGACTATGTATTGAACTAAAAAAAAAAAAAAGTTAAAAATTATCAGAAAAAAAGTGTTTTCAAAGTCAGGGTTTCATGGTAACTGGTAACAGTATAATGAGGTGACAGCCCACAGAAAACTGAGAGGAAAAGGATAGGGAATCTCTAAAAGCTCCCTAAATTGCTACTAGATACTGAACATGACAAGCTTTGTTTACTAAGAGATGGGTAAGTTCATGGCTTTTTACTGAAAGTGAATTCTTATTTGACAACATAACCTGAAGTAGTATTAAAAAAAAAAAAAAAACCAAAAAACAAGTCTGCTTTTCTTAACTTAGATGCATTTAACAAACATTTTACTGCCAGCTCTTCTGATTCCTGATGAAAGCTCAGAGGGTCAATAACACACCCTAAAATCAGACATGATTTTCTGTAGAATTATGGCATTTTCCCCTGGTTATTTCCAGCTGGGCAGTGGATTTAGCAATCACATCTTCACCTCAAAAGACAGGTAGCCAGCCACATCCTGGGACTGCTGTGCTGGTCCAGTGCTGTCTGCTGAGTGTAGCAGTCAAAAGGCAACAAGCACAAAAAATTACTATGAACAGTAAAAATAATAGAGGCTGTTATTCCTCTGTCTTGTTAAAAGGAATGAAGTGCCTGAGGGTTGGTAAAGTATTTTTCAGGGTGCTTTTCAGACAACATCTTTGCTTTGGAGCAGCCACCACTGATCTGGAAATAGGCTGATTTTCAGAGATGCTGCTCATTGGAAACTCTGGTTCATTGCTGATCAGTCTGTTGTCACTCAGGTAAGGGAAAACAGTGTTAGCTGGCTGGCATTGGGTTCCACAGCTTGAAAACACTGGCAGCTGTTGGCTTTCCTGCCATTCTGCTGCAACCTATGTGTGACCACTATCTCTGTTTTCCTGTTAAAACACATAAGGTGACTCTCATGTATCTTGTGATGTTTACGAACACTTTATAGGAATAAGTTTTTGAGAATATGTTTTTGTAAATAAAATGCACTTTGTCAGGCTAATTAGAAACTGCAAAATAATGTGTACAGCCTTTTGAATTTCTTTATAGTCTCCTGTTTTCTTTGTCTTGATCTACCTGTCACTGGATCTATGTGGCATATCTTCTTGTTTACACTACAAATCCCAGATAAGTATCTTTACTGACTATGTATTTATATGGCATCTGACACGTTGGGCCAATGATGCACTTAAAGCCTCCAGGTGCTCAAGCTGTAAAAATGGTCTGTAATAATAGGGAGCTGCTCGTTCTCCCACAAGACATCATGTTTCAACCCACAGTATAGAGAGACATTAATTTAAAAGGTTCTATTTAGTCAAATCAATCTGTCATGCAATGTTAATTAAGCGTGAGGTGGTGCTTATTTCTCTGAGGCACAAAATCATCATCATTTTTTCTTGAATAAACCTTGAAGTTTGACTCAGGATGCTGGGGGAAGGATGAAATAGACTTGTCTTTGTGACCACTAGAGGTAATATTTATTTATTTGTTTGTTTGTTTATTTATGCATTCCTTGGCTCACTTATTTTTGCCATGAAGTACATCAGTATCTGTAATCCTCTTCCCTCTCATTATTTGCCTGAAGAGGAACTGACAAAACAATAGGAAGGATGGAATTAGCAACTTGGCTTTGGGGTGCATGGAAGGGTGGGTGTAGAAACCAGTATGAAACTAGAAGTTTAATACAAGAATGGTTTGTATGTAGCCAGTCAGTCATTTTCTCCCTGTTTAGATATGTAAGTGAATTGCAGAAGTATTTCTTGAACACATCAGATTTTGGGTTTTTTTCTTCTTTTGCTTTGCTGCAGAAAGCTATTTTCAGCCTCAGTTTTGCTCCTCCTGTTGTGACATGCAGGAGATGTGATCTCACACCCTCCAAAGAACAGCAAAGCTGTAACAAAGATCCCATCATTAACATGGTTTGGAAAAAAAAGAGGCAACTTCGTAGCAGTGGAACTGCCTTTAGCTGCAGATACGGAATATCTTGGAGAAATCTTTCCCTGGGGGTACTTACTGCTCATCTCCTTGTAGCTTAATAATGTACCAGAATATCATAACATCTTCCCTGTGGAAACCAGGTGTATGTCCTTATGTACCTCTTCATCATCTCACAAAGTGCATTACAGACAGATGAAACTGCCATGCATGAGGCTGACACAAGAGGTACATCAAAAGTGCTACAGCCTGTGACATCGGACAGTTCAGGTGTCACCACAACGTCCTCTATTCTCTCTCTATCACATTCACTGCATACTTTTCCCCCTCATAGCAGTTTTGTAGCTCTGATGAGCAGACAAGACTGGGGCAAGAGATAATAGCCTCAAGTTGCAGCAGGAGAGGGTTAAATTGGATACTAGGAGATGTTTTTGTGCTGAAAGGGTTGTCAAGCATTGGAACAGGCTGCCCAGGGAAGTGTTTGAGGCACCATCCCGGGAAGTATTTAAGAGACAGGATAGACATAAACCTTAGAGATAGGATTTTGGCATGGTTCTTGTTAGATTTAGGCTGGTGATTGAACTTGATTATCTGAAAGGTTCCTTTCCAGCCTAGATGATACTATGATTCTAAGCCTGAATCCCACACTAATGTAGACAAAGCTCCTCAACACTCCTCACTCTGCAGCTCTGACCAAGTAGCATGGCCTATGGTGCCATGTGCCACCCTTGGAGACTGTGCAGTCTAGTTTGTCACCCACAGTTACAGTGCGGAGAGATGACTTCACTGTAGGCTCTGGTGGGAACTATCTATCCCAGTTTTCATACCAGTTTACACTTTCCCCTTCCATGTTGGCTGAGGTAAACTCATTCTTTTAATAGTAAAACTTTCAAATACTCTGGTTGTCCCAGACTAGACTTGCTTCAATTTACAGATTCTAATTAGACATTGACTGATAGGGTTGAGAGGACAGTGGGAAGAGGGAGAGAAATTTGCATTGAAGTGCATCCTGCAGGAGAGCACAAAATATCTCTGTATGAAAAAGCAGAGTGTTTTCATCTAATTTTAATGCTAATTTTTTTAACTGTGCATATTTTTATCCTTGACTTTGCTAAGGAAGTTTGGGGTTTGCTTTCTTACTGTGGTTAGGAAGCCACTGTGTATTGTAAGGCAAAATGAACTGGCAGGTGAGGAAGAAGCATTCATCTCTCATGCAACAGGAGAACCCAAAACACAGAAGTATGGAAAAATAAATGGAAGTGAGTTACAGGATCTGTCTGCACCTGGTACGAGAAAGCACCCTTGAGTACTGCTGCCACAAAACTGCTCAGCATGTGCTTAGCTCCTGCCAGGAGTCCTATTAAGTCCTAACGTGAAGGACAGGCTTAAATAAGGCAAACGATTTAAACTGTTCTTCAGCAGGTAAGATCCTTCCCCTGACTCCATTTAGTAATAGTAGCATAGTGTTACCAGTGATAGTAATGGACAACTATAAATTTGGTAAGGTTTATGTGCCTTTGAAGTGGAGCAGCCAGCTTTTTCTCTGTATTGCTAAATTAAGTCGGGATTGTTTTTTTCTGAAATGGATGCCAGGCAGACGTGGCTCTTATCTGGTTTAGGTGAAAAAGAAAGTCCTTTGTTTTAACACATTTAACCCAATTGCAGGCATGGAAGTCTGAGTCAGCTGAAACTACTATCCTGAACACTTACTATTAGCAGTGCATTAATCTAATGTGGCCTTGCTGGGAAAGATAACTATATTAGACTTTAATACAGAGACCAGTGCCTCTGAATTACAGCTCAGCTCAGAAAAGACAAGTAACAACATGTGGCAGCCTTTGCAAGGATTATCCAAATCTTGCTGAAGCAAGAAATACTCATATCTGTGAGAACAATATCCCAAGTACAGAGAATGCAAAGGCTGGAGAAATATTTTCTTCTGAGCTGGACATCTGGCACAATGAGGATTGCTCATCTCTGCATAATATAAAAAAAAAAAGTTAATGTTTTATCAAAGGATTGCTAAATATAAGGTGCTTGTGGGGAGGAGAAAGCAGTTGTACACCTAAGGCATTCACTCAGATCCTTTGGGAAAATTGAATTAAGCCTGGCCTCCTTTGTTGTTGCCATTTTTCATCCAAATACACAGCCCACCTGAAATTTAGAGCTGGGTGGGTTTAGACATTACAAAGTTCTTTCACCATGAGGCTGGTGAGACACTGGAACAGGTTGCCCAGGGAGGTGTTCAAGGTGATGAGGCTCTGAGCAACCTGAAGTAGTAAAAGTCATCCCAGCTTACTGCAGGGGGGCTGAGCTAGATGAATTTTGAAAGTCCCTTCCAATTATGATTTTAGGATTCTATGAATCCACAATCCTCACTCCCTGTGCTGGGAAACTGTCACTTTTAAATGTAATTACCAGACACTAAGTATTCATTCTTCTGGAAGTCCCTTCAAGGGACAGAACAGGAGAGGCTCCCTAA
>VZTY01021096.1:28911-42035 GCA_013400935.1 Turnix velox
GTAAACTCATTCTTTTAATAGTAAAACTTTCAAATACTCTGGTTGTCCCAGACTAGACTTGCTTCAATTTGCAGATTCTAATTAGACATTGACTGATAGGATCGGGAGGACAGTGGGAAGAGGGAGAGAGTCCATCCTGCAGGAGAGCACAAAACATTTCTGTAAGAAAAAGCAGAATTTTTTCGTCTAATTTTAATGCTAATTTTTTAACTGTGCATAATTCTATCCTTGACTTTGCTAAGGAAGTTTGGGGTTTGTTCACTTAATCGGGAACGGAAGCCACTGTGTATTGTAAGGCAAAATGAACTGGCAGGTGAGGAAGAAGCATTCATCTCTCATGCAACAGGAGAACCCAAAACACAGAAGTATGGAAAAATAAATGGAAGTGAGTTACAGGATCTGTCTGCACCTGGTACGAGAAAGCACCCTTGAGTACTGCTGCCACAAAACTGCTCAGCATGTGCTTAGCTCCTGCCAGGAGTCCTATTAAGTCCTAACGTGAAGGACAGGCTTAAATAAGGCAAACGATTTAAACTGTTCTTCAGCAGGTAAGATCCTTCCCCTGACTCCATTTAGTAATAGTAGCATAGTGTTACCAGTGATAGTAATGGACAACTATAAATTTGGTAAGGTTTATGTGCCTTTGAAGTGGAGCAGCCAGCTTTTTCTCTGTATTGCTAAATTAAGTCGGGATTGTTTTTTTCTGAAATGGATGCCAGGCAGACGTGGCTCTTATCTGGTTTAGGTGAAAAAGAAAGTCCTTTGTTTTAACACATTTAACCCAATTGCAGGCATGGAAGTCTGAGTCAGCTGAAACTACTATCCTGAACACTTACTATTAGCAGTGCATTAATCTAATGTGGCCTTGCTGGGAAAGATAACTATATTAGACTTTAATACAGAGACCAGTGCCTCTGAATTACAGCTCAGCTCAGAAAAGACAAGTAACAACATGTGGCAGCCTTTGCAAGGATTATCCAAATCTTGCTGAAGCAAGAAATACTCATATCTGTGAGAACAATATCCCAAGTACAGAGAATGCAAAGGCTGGAGAAATATTTTCTTCTGAGCTGGACATCTGGCACAATGAGGATTGCTCATCTCTGCATAATATAAAAAAAAAAGTTAATGTTTTATCAAAGGATTGCTAAATATAAGGTGCTTGTGGGGAGGAGAAACAGTTGCACACCTAAGACATTCACTCAGATCCTTTGGGAAAATAGAAACAAGCCTGGCCTCCTTTGTTGTTGCCATTTTTCATCCAAATACACAGCCCACCTGAAATTTAGAGCTGGGTGGGTTTAGACATTACAAAGTTCTTTCACCATGAGGCTGGTGAGACACTGGAACAGGTTGCCCAGGGAGGTGTTCAAGGTGATGAGGCTCTGAGCAACCTGAAGTAGTAAAAGTCATCCCAGCTTACTGCAGGGGGGCTGAGCTAGATGAATTTTGAAAGTCCCTTCCAATTATGATTTTAGGATTCTATGAATCCACAATCCTCACTCTCAGTGCTGGGAAACTGTCACTTTTAAATGTAATTACCAGACACTAAGTATTCATTCTTCTGGAAGTCCCTTCAAGGGACAGAACAGGAGAGGCTCCCTAATAAAGTTCCTTAGCAGACAAATGCAAAATATTCTGCTTATTTTTGAAATGTCTTAATTCAGCTGTATTAAACCATATGTAAAAATAAATTGGTCTGTGCTCTGCTGCAGGATTTGCTCCAAGTAATGTTTCCAGTTTAGGAGTCAGCCACACTGTGAAAGATGCTGGAAAAACTCTCCATGAAACTTGTGCTTTGTGGTCATAGGTGGTGGCCTTGATGAGGTGAAAGGACTGTTTAGCACTTCTCCTACATGCTTACTTACAAAGGAGGCCACCCATGGTTCTCAGAGTCTGAGGGCTGAGTTTCAAGCTGTCATGTATTTGGATGGTGTTTCTGAGCTTTGCTTTATTTCCTTAATTCTGTTGGGTTTGGGGAGGTTTTTTTACATTTTAATGGTGTGACATTTGCTAGGGGAAACATTTGCAGCAGTAAATCTCATCAAAATCTCAACCAAACTCTCATCTATTGTTTGACATTAATTTCAATCTTTTCCACTGCAGCTGTCTCCCAGCAGGTTTCATCTTTGTGCTGGGAGACAGGGATTTGCTCATCCTACTCCATTGCTCTTCAGAGCAGCCTCTGGGTGTTACATAATAGGAGGATACAGGGCAAGTTTTGTGTTTTTGTAGTCAAATGCAGTGGTATAATTTCCATATTGCTCCTCCTTGTTTCATCCTGTCTGATCTCTTTAACCAGTTTCTTTCCATGAGCTCAGTGATCCTGGTGATCACAATGAGGGCAGTCAGGCACTGGAAAAGGTTACCCAGAGAGATCATCAAGGCTCCATCCCTGGAAACATTCAAGGCCAGGCTTAATGAGGCTCTGAGCAACTTGATCTTGTGAAAGATGTCACTGCTTACTCCAGGAGGGCTGGACTAGATGACCTTTAAAGGTCCCTTCCAATTCAACACATTCTATGATTCAGTTATTTATTATCATGCTTACCCTGCTATTGGAAGCTCCTAAAAATCTTCTAATATATCAGTTGACGATTAGAATCATAGCATCCTAGAATGGTTTGGGTTGGAAGGGAACTTAAAGATCATCTAGTTCCACCCCCCTGCCATGGGCAAGGACATCTCCCACCACACCAGGTTGCTCAAAGCCCCATCCAGCCTGGCCTTAAACACTTCCAGAGATGGAGCATTCACAACCTCTCTGGGCAACCTGTTCCCATGTCTCACCACCCTCACTGTAAAGAATTTGTGTCTTATATTGAGCCTGAAATTATACAAGTGAGAATTTTCCCTGTTTACAATCACCTTGGTTGAGTCCAACCATCAACCCAGCTCTGACAAGAACCATCACTAAACCATATCTCTAATCTCTATGTCTATCTGTCTCTTAAGTACCTCCAGGGATAGTGCCCTGGGCAGTCTGACTTTAAAAAAGTAAAGAAAAAATTAAGAAGGAAGTGAAAAAAAAAAAAAGGGTAAGGAAGTGGTTTTGTTTCCTTGCTCAGTTTTGTAAAGCTTCTAGTTCTATCCAGAGGGAGTATTGAAAGGTACAACTGGAGCATGTACAGCTTCGTGATGGCGTGACTTTCTGAAGTGATAAAATGTGTGACGTTTCCTGACACACACATATTCTTAGTAGCTGCTGATGAGACAGGATGAGTGGTGGTGCAAATGTTTGCTAACTTGGGGATGGCTTCTGATATGGAAGGTATGCAGCACTATCTTTGAAGTCTGCAATAGCTAGGCACATGTGTAACTGGGATCAGGCAGTGAGTGCTCATTCTCCAAGAACACCTCAAATATTGCATCCAAAACAAAAAGCAGGAAGATAACCAGAAGGGTGATAGATGATGTCATTAGAAGCATCATAGAATATGTTAGGTGGGAAAGGACCTTCAAATGTCATCAAGTCCAACCATCTGCAGTAAGCAGGGACATCTTGCACTACATCAGACTGCTCAGAGCCTTAACAAGCCTAACCTTGAATGTCTCCAGGGATGAGGCCTCCACCAGCTCTGTGAGCAAGCCTCTCCAAGTTATGGCCATCTTGGAGTATTGAAGGTCCATGTGAGTGTAGGAGTTTCAGGAACTGATGTGTAGGCTGTAGCTTTGTAATATTCAGCAGGAAGATATGCATTTGAAAGTCAATTCTGAGCCCCTCTGGCTTTCTGAGACAGCCTGGGCTTTCTGAGAAGACACCTGTCTTTTTTTTTCCCTCTTCTTCTTTGGCCATCTCCTTTGTTTTTCTAGGCTTGCATCCAAACTGCACAAATGCATTTTGAGTCTTAGGTTAGTTACTCCCCAGTGAAAAGAAATGTATTTAGAAAATCATCCAGAGACCCAGATCAAATATTAAAATAAAAACCACTGCACTTCAGCTCACCAAAGCCTGGATCACTTGTACCTCTTTTATTTTCTTTATGATCTTTACAAGAATTTTCTTAAGAAAAGGTAGCAGCTCTTGGACTAATAATGTTTCTCCTCTCTGTGTCTGTCTGTTAGATGAGGCTGCTAGTAGCAAAAGAGAGATAATTGTGCTTTAATTGGGTTCTGCTTGTTCAAAGCAGGAGGGGCAAGGGATGCCTTTTGGTTCCCATGGCCTTCTAGATAAGTTTCCACATAATGCCAATTAAGAGCAAAATAAAGAGTATGCAAACCAGATGACAACTGCTGCCCACCAGAAATCGTTCTTTTGTGACAAAAACAATGGAGCCTTCAACCAAGGGTGAGCTTTTTGCTGCTGTACTTTCTGTTGATTTTTTTATTGCATTTTGTGTAAGATTTGCTGCTGAATGGACCAAGGCTAGAACTGTTTAAGATGAATGTGACAATGGGAGCCTTTCTGTTGTACATGTGTGCGTATGTGTGTGTGTACACTTGCCAAAAGCAGAAATGAAAGTCAAATGAAGTGATATTTTATCCTCTGCAAGTTATTTTTATTTTGGTTTTATTTCAAAGGGAGCTTTTGTGTGCAGGGAGGGGTCAAGGGGGTTTTTTTCCTCCTCTTTTTCTCTACTCCTTTTTTTTTATCTTTCTCCTTGTTTGTTAGTTTTAAGGGTAATTATTCACCAGGGCCTTTTCAACTGTCAAATGCAACAAAAGGTAATCCGGCCTCTTCTCTTCCCTGCCCCCACACCCGCAGTTTCCTTCAACAAAAGGAGACTTTGTTGGGAAGGGTCATCATTTCACAAGGATACTTCGTCCCACAAGTTAGGAACACTTTCTACTTTATATCAAGGCGACCTCTCATGAAAGTTGGGAGACTGGGAATGTTGCAGCTGAAGCTCTGCCCTGGGTGATGTTGCCCATTGACAATTAGGCTCTGATAGATACTCTGAATGCTTTATTTTCCTTCAAGCAGGAGCTGCTACATGAGCTGGTTATCAATTTATCTACAACAAATACCCTGGTGTGATTCAGTCTCTGTCTAAAGGGTGGTCCTTAACCACTGGCTTGAGTTCACGGCTCCATTTGACTGGGGTGAGCTCTCCAACTTCACAAATTGTGTTTTTGTTTTCCTTCATGACCTGCACCTCCTTGCTGTTGAGGAAGCTTGTAGTGGAAAGAGCACTGCTCAGTGCCAATGCATTTTGCAGAGAGAATAATGCTTCTTATAAACAGATCAATGTATGCCAATGTCCTGCTTCATATAAATATTTGCTTACTTACTAAATTGATCTTGTCCTAGATTTGCCATAATTTGAGTCCATGAAGCTATAATCAAGGCTCCTTGATAATAAAAAGAACCCATCAGCAATTATACTCATTCACTTCCTCACATTCAAGGCTATTTCAGCATTACACCAATAAGCTCCTGTTTTCAATCAGATTTACAGTGTGGAGATGAACAGTGCACACCAGTTAATGATGCTGGAGTTCTGCATGTGTGGCATTTTGAAGTTAGGTTAGCATGGAGACATGAGTGGGTTTTTGTGGGGGTTTTATCTGGTATAGAAAAATACATTTTGCTAAAAATGTACCCAAAACTTTCTCTCAAAACTTGAGCTGAGCATTGTTCTTGCAGACTTGAAAGTACTTTTAAATATCCAGAGGCTTCCAATAGCCAAATTCCTAGGAAAAAGAAGCGGATGAAGATTTTTCTTTCATATATTTCTCATCACCCACAACCATTTAGCATTTTCAGTGTAGTATTATTTGATAGCATGAGCTAGATCAGAGACTCTTTGCTGGACTTCCCATCTCCAAATAGTTTTGTTCTATACAGAAGAAGTGGACAGAAAAACACATCTGCTGAAGAATGTAATTTCTGTTTTGCAAGTGGAGAATATGATCTGAGGGAGACTTGTGACTCTCACAGTGTTGTAGGGGAAGCCTTTAAAGGAAATAAGTTGAAGCTTCTCAGAGCTTGTTCTGTTCACAGAGGATTTTGTTTAGAGATTAGGAAAATAATTTTCACAGTGAGTTTAGTCAAACACTGGCACAGGAGAAAACTCCATCCTTGGAGAGATTTAAAACCATGAGCCACTTTATCTAATTCCTAATTAGATCCAACTTCAAACTTGGCCCTGCTTTGAGAAGGAACTAGTGCTAGATGACCTTCAAAGGTTCCCTCAAACCTAAATTACAACACTGAACTTTGGAAGTTTCTCTTACTCTCAGAAGATATGCAAATACAAGTATATATAACAAAAACACAAAGGAAGGTGTATGTTAATAAGCAATAATGGGAACAGGTTTGTAGATAGATGCTGGTAAGTCCATCAGGTGACAAATGCTTTGTGTTCCCCTGTAGGAAGACAAATATAACTTGCCCTATTTACAGGTGAGAAAATTGAGGTCATTTTCCAGCTAATGTCTGAAGTTAAGCACCTGTCTCCCCTCTTTCAACAATGAAATGATCTAGCCACAGATGGCCCCACAGTGCTGGCTCTTTATTTTCACTTTTGATACTTGAATCTTCAGCTCTTGCCATCCCTCACTCAGTCCCCAGTGAGGGTTGTCACGATATTTCAGGCTTAATTGTCAGGAGAGCAGAAGCCCCTGGTAATCATCACAGTGTAGCACCTTCTGAGTCCACTTAATGCCTGGCTTTGCATGTAAGCTGAAGGTGACTTTTCTCAGGCTTGCACCCGAATGTGCTGCAGACAAATGAGCTCTGGTCAGAAAAATAGGAATTGCAGAGGGTTCTGGAAGCACTTGCTTGCTTGGTCTCCAGGAGAACTTGCAAACTGATTTGCTGATAATGTGAAGAAATTGGTATTTAGGGCCTGAAATTAGAATAAAAGAAAATATGTGGAAAAGCACTCATTATCAGATTATTATTGGCTCTTTTTACAGGACCACATTCTGTTTCCTTTATCAGTCCTACCAATAGCTGTAGCCAACACTGACACATGGAGTTGTCCCTTAGGATTTGTTGTCACCTCCTAATGGCTGAATATTAAAAAAAATAAAAATTCTTGATCATGTATTTCCAGAGAAAAACTAAGTCAAATAATTTTGACTTGAACTTCCTCACCAAGTTTGCTGAAAGCAATCCAGAAGTTCTTCCCATGAGCAAACTGATTAATTTTGCCCAGCAATAAATGGTGTTGGGTTTGCCCCATTCATGGAAGTGTTCAAGGCCAGGCTGAATGGGGCTTTNATTAATGGTGTTGGGTTTGCCCCATCCCTGGAGGTGTTCAAGGCCAGGCTGAATGGGGCTTTGAGCAACCTGGTGTGGTGGGAGATGTCCTTGCCCATGGCAGGGGGTTGGAACCAGATGATCTTTAAGGTTCCTTCCAACCCATTCTGTGATTCTAAGATTAACAACTGGAGAAATCTCTGTTGGTGCTGGAGAGATGTGTGACTGTTGCATCACCAGCACAGCTGTCCTGCTCTGTTCGTGCCTGACCCCACTCTCTCTTGCTTGAAGTTTGTATCCCAGCTGGCACCAGAGATTAGAATCTCAGCTGCACAATAGCAGGTGGAGGGTTTTACACTTTGATGATATTAAAAAAAAAATGCAATAATGAAGGCAGTTCCTTTCTGAGTGTTTCATGGTCAGCAGTTGTCAGGGTATGGAGGTGGAAGTGCTCAGGGATTTTCATCCATGGCAAGGAGGGTGGTGTCTTCTTTCTCAGAGCAGCTGCATAACCCTTGGGAACTGGAGGAGTGGGATGTATCCTGGAGGAGTGGGATGTATCCTGGAGTAGGGAAGTAAATGCATAGGAGAGCAACACCAGAGCAGTCCCTTCCACCAAATCTTTCCTGTGTTTCTTTTATTCATAGAATTTTTATAACTATTTTTTTCATAGGATTTTAATAACTCTTTTCTGATCAGAAGAAACAATAAATTTCCATTTTCACAATGCAATAAAACAACCAACGGAAGAGTTACAGCCTGGAATCACCTTGTTAATCCTATTTCAGGTAGTATTCATCTCACCTAAAAAAAACTTAAGTGTCTTATAAATTTCAGACAGAAAGAGGCATTTTAAATGGCCAGTTTCTCTCACCTTCAGTGAATATATCAAACAGGCTAAATTAAGCACAGAAGTGTAACTTTCTTTCTAGTTTCTAGATATAAGTAGAGTCTAGAATACTAGCAAGGGGCAGCTGTCTCATGAGATGAATCCCATTTCCTATGTCTCTTGGGATTTCTCCATATATAGATACTTCCAGAGAAGATTTGTGGGTCTTAATGAGGAAAATACCCCCATGAGCTTCCATTCTGCCTGCACTGATTAAAAGAGGAGAATCCAGGCCAAACTATCTTCTTACTCCAACACATTGTCCAGGTTGGGTGAGATGAAGCCATTGGCCAAAGGCAGTGCAGGTGTGAAAAGCACCTTAGCATCTTCTTTGCCTTCCCCAAGACCAAGTCGTCCTCCTTACACTGTGCAGCCACACAGACAGCACTGCAGCAATGCCATCTCTTGGTTCTCATGTGGGAAAATCATTTAGAATTAACCTCAGAGCTTCTTGGTGATTGATTGAAGCAAAACCTATAAGTAAGCGATGGCTAATGGGTGTATTAATCATAGTAAGACACACAATTTGAGAACATTAAGATAAAGTCACTAATTCAAATACAGAGAAGATGAGATCAAAGCAGACTTGTTGCCCTTTCATAGCGATGACTTTAAGGGGATGGTATCTAAAGACTGGAGAATTGATGCAACTCAGCATAGATTATCTCAAAAAGGAGACTGAATAAAAAAACTCCAAAAGCAGTAAAAATACTAGAATGTGCTGTTATAAAAACCTTTAAAAACACAGAGGAATTGAACTTGGTTTTGAAGTCTTCACGTTTGTGTCTTCATCCAAGGGGAACAGATGATCAGGATGTTAAACTAAATGTGTTTTTTTTCAGTTTAATCAAAGAATAAAATATTGGCATGTTGATCTTACCAGACTTTGTAAACCTCCCATGGGCTTGATGAATGCTTACAAGACCCATCAAAGTTTTGTGACTGGAGGAATTTTGCAAATTTCAGAAGGCACTTAGCAATTCATAGAAGAAGACTTTGTTTTGCCTTATTTTTTAGCTCTTAGCAGTGCAAATATCTTCATTATGTTTTGTCACCCTGGTCATCATCTACAGTCAGTGAATGGCAGATGTATTTCAGATATGTACATTGGGGTAAGATTGATTGCATCTGTAAAACCCATGTTCTCACATGTAGGTAGCTGTACTATGAACATTTTAATGAGGGTGGAAAATTTGCATCCTTTTCCTTATTTGAACTGAGGTCTGATGCTATAATTGTGTCATTGAGATTTGTGGGCTTTGTAGTCTACTTATGTTGATTACGTATCTTCTAATCAAAATAAATAAAAGAGTCCATCTTTGACATCCAGCTACATTGAAGAGTAAAGTTTGTGTCTTTTTTCTTGATCTCATCATTGCTTTTTAACTCCCAGGAGGCTTAATAATGATAATCAGCCCTGTTCCCCATAAATTTAAGCCATATTGAGTCCTATTTAAATTTCAGGTCATCCTTTGCTATGGGCTATGGGGAAGGAGTTGGGAAGGTTTAAAGGACAGATTTTGATGGCCTGAATAAGAAGAGCTGAGAACATTATGGCAAACTGCCTGTTTCCTGAGAAGGTGGACGAAAAAATTTCCTGAAGACTTGCCACTTACAAACTATTTTTCTCTCCACAATATTTTTAAAGGAGGCATTTTTAAATAACATAGAACACCTCCTCTTCGGTTGGGAAGCTGAGACTCAGTGTGGGTAAGTGGTTTTGAGAAAGCATTTTCCTGAATCAGTGTTGAAACCACAGATAGTACTGGAAAAAAAAAAGAAACATCTAAGTTCCAACAGCAAAATTGCTCTTTTTCTGTTGATCCCTGTGACCAGTCACAAAGCCAGTGCACATGAAGATTTCCAAAACTGTGTGTTAAAAACCAAACTATCTAGCTGAGCTTCTGTAATTCTTCACAGGTTGTGAAGACTGGATTATAATTTAAATTCCCATTTTGAGGAGTTAGACAGAAGCACGGTGACAGCGATGAGACTCTGGCCTCAGCTGCCCAGAGAAGCTGTAGTTGCCTCATCCCTGGAGATATTCAAGGTCAGGTTGGACATGACTTTGAACAACCTGGTCGAGTAGCAGGTAGCCCTGCTCCTGTCAAAGGGGTTGGAATTAGTTGGTATTTAAAGTCCCTTCCAATTCAAACCATCATATAATTCCATGCCAGAGATGATGTGATCGTTTGAACTGAATAGTGTTGTAGCTAGGGTAAAGGGAAGGGCTGACTGAGTGTTAGGGCTGAATGGCAGCTTGAGACCCCCTCTGTTCCACAAACCTATTGTGGATATGACAGCTAGTTCTAGGAAGCTGTTTAAGATTTCTCCATGTGCTTTACTACTGGACAATGCAGCTGCAGAAAGTGTGGCAGATGAGACAGGATCCCATGGGCCACATCCAAATGATGTGCTGTCTTCATCTAATAACTTACATCAGTGTCAAGTCATAGGTTTGTTAAACATTTACATATGCATAGATCTATATGGAGTAGAGTCTTGAAAATACAGACACGTACCAAAAAAACCCACAAACCTTTTTGGCATTTCTACAGATAAGGCCATTTTTATCGACAAATATTTTGCTTGGCACCGATTCAGCGTGTACTAATAGCTTAATAATTTTGGCAGACACACCAATGAAAAATGTTACTGAACCAGACCCAATTATGTGTATAAAATGTAAACAGTTGTGTCTGCTGGGGATAACTGCAGTATGTTGTCAAGCCACGGCTGTAAATTACATATGGTAGATTGCTTTAAATTTGTTTTTGACAAACGACTGTCTGATGAGGTTGTTTCAGGGCCACACAACTGATGGAAGGACATTATCTGCTGAGTGTAATACCAGCATGGCTTTTGTTTCAGCTCTGGGTTCAGCTATCCAAAGTTTGGCAGCTCTGGCATAAGTTTCGTGCTGCTTTTCTGCTGTTCACTTTTAGTAGACTCTCCACAGTATCCTCATGCTGTAGTTGTAATGGTTTAATTATTTATAATTATTTCTTGTTCTCTGTATTAGCCATCAGTGGAACAGCTATTTAGGCATATTTCTTGCTCTAGAAAAATTCCTTTGGCACTGGCAGAAGCTGAAATTTCATAGTGAAGCTTTGAAAGCACAGCAAAGCCCTTTCTTACCTCAATTATGCACCCATTTTGCTAAGCTGGATATACATATGCCACTGAAGCTACCATTCAGCCCTGAAAAAGCAGCTCTGGAACTGGCTAAAAAATGCTTTCAGGAAGAATTTGAGCTAAGCCTGGGCTTCAATTAAAGAATCACTATGCTGAATGTTGGAGGGATTGAGGAGAGTGGGGGGATTGGCACTGGAAAAAGGGGAAAAAATAATGAAGCTTTTCTGAATGTGGCAATGAGGAGACCCCTCCAGCCCAGCACCTGGTGAAACCATCAAGTGTGCCCTCCTGCCAGCATGAATTAGAGGAACACTGCTGCTCGACAGGCTCCTGCTGAAAGCAGGCAGGGAGGGCAATGTCTTAAAAAGAGCCTTTTCTGATGCATTCAGGTAGAAGAGGGTAAAGTAAATAATGAAGCTGAAGGGCAGCACACAGAGAGTGTGACTTTGCATTCTCTTCAGTGAAGGAAGGTGCAGGAAACAAATGGCTGAAGGATGCAGAGAGTTCTGTCACAGCTTCACCAAGAGCCAGTGTGGGTGGGGAAAGAAAGTTTGAGTGCCACCAATCACTGCTGTTATCAGACTTTTCCAGGGAGCCCATAAACATCCACACTTCAGTAAATGGCATGTTATAAATATGAGTGAGTAACAGCATTGTGGCAGAAAAGAAAACAAGCTATGATTTATCACCACCTTTCCATGATCATCATATTCTCATAGAAGCAGATAGTTATTAGGAGAGGTTGTTGACAAGGCTTTGTCAAGCTTTGTATGTGTAAGCTTAATTTCTAAATTACAATGGCTCATTTATTTAGCACTTCCTAAAATGTTATTTTCACTGAAAATTCTCCAGCTTTGGAAGTCAATTTGCTTCTTTACTTCCACAGCGACAGCGCATTAATTGTTCTTTTCAGGTATTCACTAACCGAGGTAGATAAATCAAAGGAGAATTATTGGTATGGTTAACTAGAAAATGTGTTTATGGTATTGATCTAATTGGATTGTTATTTGTGTATAATTACACACATTGTAAAATACATCTGTAAGAAGGAAGAAAAATTGAACATGGAATAATAATTATGTGGCACAGAAAATAGGGAATTGGCTCACTTTCTGTTGAGGACAATGTTTTTTTGAGCCAGATGAGATAAGAAAATATGAGTTAAGTTAAAGGTTTGGAAAAACAGTCTTTGAGTGTTAGCTGCAATAGGGCATGATTAAACTTTGGGCAGAGATTCATTAGCAAAGACAGGACCCAGAGCAAAATTCTTCAAACCCAGGAAGTTACTTGATTAGTGAGGTTGGCTTCAGTGCAACCTACCTCCTTCTCCATGAAATATTACTTCAGATGTGCTTTAAATGCACATCTTTCTTGCCTTGATTCTCTTTCATTTCTGAATTAAACAAATGAAAATTGAAAAGATTCCAACTTCAGGGCCTTTCTGAGGTCAAATTCTCTGTTGAGTCTTCTGTGTTCTGAATCTTTACCATAGAATCACAGAATAGTTTGGGTTGGAAGGGACCTTAAAGATCATCAAGTTCCAACCCCCCTGCCATAGGCATGGACACCTCCCACTAGATCAGGCTGCTCAGTGCCAGGTCCAGCCTGGTCTTGAACACCTCCAGAGAGGGGGCGTCCACAACCTCTCTGGGCAACCTAAATCTCACCTCTTCCCATTTGCATCAATTACTCCTAGTCCTGCCATCCTGGACCCCATTAAAAAGTCCCTGTGAACAGGACAAAGCAAAATGAAGCCCCCAGTTCAGATTTTTAACTTTGTTGGATTTGGAAGTGATGACACAGCACACCCCACACCCCCCCAGCCCTGCCCGCCTTGGCCATCGCCATGGTCCCAGTGATGTGGGGTGACAGGGCTGTGACATCACAGGTGTCACCAGGCACCGAGCTGTGACCTCAGCACAGGGGTCCCTATAAAGCAGAGGTCACCCCAGC
>VZTY01021096.1:42289-76694 GCA_013400935.1 Turnix velox
TTTTTAAAGGTTTACAATTTAAAAAAAGCATAGAGGTCTTATTTTAACATATATGTATTTAAAGAGAAGAAAAAATTACGAGTTAACCAATAGCTGGAGGTTGTAGAGAGGTGAGGTCTCTTCTCCCAAGTAACACATCATGGAACAAGAGGAAACGACTTCAAATTATTACCATATTGGCCAAGAAACCAATCCCAAACGACAGATACATAGGCCCAGATTCCAAAATCTGATTTCCTCTACTTGTTATTTTGGGAACCACTGGGAACCCTGTCTTGATCCTCATCATTCAGCCAAGGCACAGAAGAGGAAACTGGACAGTTATTGCAGCTGAGGAATAGGTCTCACTGGACCTATTCCTCATAGGTATTCCTCATAGGAATAGGTCTCACTGGACCTCAGCCTGGAGAAGAGAAGGCTCAGAGGGTACCTCATAGTAACTTATCAGTACCTGAGGGGGTCCTACAGAAAGGCAGGGGAAGGAATTTTTAACATAATATCGGATGGGAGGACAAGAAACAATGGATGGAAATTGGAGGGGGGTAGATTTAGACTTGACATAAGAAAGAATTTCTTTACAGTGAGGGTGGTGAAACACTGGAACAGGTTGCCCAGAGAGGTTGTGGATGCCCCCTCTCTGGAGGTGCTCAAGACTAGGCTGGACAAGGCACTGGGCAGCCTGGTCTAGTGGGAGGTGTCCCTGCCTATGGCAGGGGGGTTGGAACTCCATGATCTTTAAGGTCCCTTCCAACCCAAACTATTCTATGATTCTATGACCTCATCCAGAAAGGGATACAGAACTACCCTCAGTACTGCACAGAGCTGGCATCTAAAGCAGACAACTTAGGAAATCCCTCTCTCAGTGGGATTTCCATGAGAAAGAAAGAACAAGTTCTGTTGCAGTTGCCTTCTTGTTATTTATAGGAAATTGAAATCAGAGGTGTGATTTTTTATTCTATTTTTTTTAATTTCTCTTTGGGAATAGAACAAAGAAGTTGAATAGCAACTTCTGGTATAGTTTCCTTGCATGGTCATCAGTGCTGATAAGCACCATGTCCTTCAAATTGCCTGACTTTCATTGGTAATACTGAGTTACTCTTAATTTAGATTTCCATTTCCCTTGGGCAGCCTTCTTTTCTTCCTCACTGCTTATGACTTTCTATGGAGCTGTAGGTTCATGAAGAGACATTAATTAAGGTTTTTGAAAGGCAAGAAAAATGTCTATAGTCTTAAACTGTGGAACTGGACTGTCATATTCTACTTTCTGAGGTAACAAAAATGTGAAAGCTCGGAAAATTTGAGAGATCTGCTTTGACACCAGAACAGAAATCAGATATATTTCAATTTAACACATGCAAGCAATTTATGTTCTGTTTCAGTTTTAAATTGTTTCAGTAGGGCTGGAGGTGACTGGGTAGTTGATTGAATATTTACACTGATATTTATGTTCAGGTAGAATATAAAATATACAGGGGGAAATCCTGTAAAGTATTGGAGGTAATAAGTGTCACTCCTTTACAGATAAACTAGTTCATTTCTCTGATGATGCAGAGATCATCACAGTACTTATTTTATGTCCTTACCAGTGCTTATATTTACACTTATGCTAGCTTATAAATTACATTGCTTACCACCTCTGCCATCACAACAAATTCTGGTGGTGATACCTGCTAGATTGAGCCAGTTCAGTGGGGAAGAGTAGCAAAGTCCACCAGGGATTTGCAAACAGTAAGGAGTGTCTGATTGCACAGTGACCTGATAGCACAATGCAAACATCAATAGACTGATCATCAGCAGGAATGATTTACAATAAGGTGGAATGCTGTCCTTTGGAGGAGCTGATATTGTTGGCTAGAACTACAGCCTTAAGTACTGCTATTTACTAGACTCACTTTTCTTTATAAAGAACCCCAAGAGATTTTTTACATGAGTTACTTGCATTTTGTTGATCTACCACTGTTTGGGGTTGAGCAGGCTTACAAGTGAAAAGGAAATGCTCAGGGACAGGAATTTTTACCAAACATTGGAAAAATTATTTTTAACAAAGGAATGCTTATGGATCGTTAAAGTTCACAAAAACCAGACACATTTAGTGACACTTTAATCCACATCTGTAAAAGAACAAAAAACATTCATCCAAGGAGCTGCAGGAAACCCGGTTGGTATCAGAAAGATGGATGGCTGACTTGGGAAACAGAGATCTGCCAGGAGCTTCACCCATCATTCCCAAAAGTTCAGGTTCTTGATTATAAACATTTAAAACTTATTTGTCCACGTCTGACTTTGGGTGCCTGTTTCACATTTAAATTATTCATCTACTGAAAGTTCCACTCAGACTCTGAAGTCCAAAAGTATTTGACATAAGCAACTTTTTGATGTGATAATTGGGGAATCTGAATCCCACCCAAGGAACCCTGAAGATGAGATGCTCTCTAAAGACATTCTCTAACTTATACATGGTGGTTTTATGCTACAGAAATATTTTTTATCAGTATTTGGTGATCTACTGTGGGATCTGAGCGGAGGTGTTCACCAACATCCTATATTCCTCCTTCAGATTTTACTAGGAACCAGGAGGTTCTAAGGAGTAGCAACAACACAGCAGGGTTTCCTGCTGAAATAAGAGGGAATTTTTACTCAAAACCTAGCAAATGCAGACTGCAGTTGCACCAAAGCCTGGACATGCTCAGCCTTGGGGGAATTTGTAAGATAAATAGGAAAAGGTCTGGATTCAGGCAAGAAGGCTGTTCAAAGCTATAGATGGTGGCACTCCAGAGAGAAAAGCAAAACCTTTGGGATGTCTGGAAAAACCTACCCTTCAGTTTGCAGTGCAGCACTCCTTAACTGGGTTAAATGATTGACTGGAGATTGTATGTTTGACAGGCTGACGTGCCAGAGACACTGAGAATCTCCCTGATTTTGGGAAAGAATTTTCCCAGGGTGATATTAGAAGGAAAGACAAAGCTTTTCTGGAAAAGATGGAGGGTGGTCCATTGAGACATTTTCACAATGGCCCCTTATTCCCCAGCCTTACAGGGGATTTACAACACTGGCCATGCCCTGCTTTTTGTCTGTAGCCCAGTGTGGATTTTACCTCTTGTGGTTATAGGTACTGAAGGTCTTACCATTGTTACACTGTCCAGAGGAGTGATTTATGACTTGTTTGGTGTGTGCAATTGGATGTTGTGTGGGCAGAGGCTCAGTGTTGTTGCTGAATAACTCAGTGTTTGCATTAGGAGCCTTCCTGCCAAATCAGGCATCATCAGGGTGGGCTTGCTGCTTCTGATGTGGGCTACGCTGATCCCTGAGGGAAAGATGGATGCAGCAACTGAGCACTCTAATTTAGGTGGGTCTCAGCCTCTGATATAATTGCCTGTGATTGTAGGGGCCTGAACATGAAGGCAGTCCCTTCTGGTCCTCAGGGTGATAATGATGACCTATGAATGATGTTGTGGCTCTTTTTTTTATTGTTTTACCCAGTTCCTTCTGTGTCTGCTAAAGAATTAAAACAATAGAGTGTGGAGTTTCAGCTCTCTTGCGAGTTTAAGCAATTACTGTTTTCCTTCAAGCGATATAAATTGTGTGCATTTAATATTTAGTTATCTCCACACTGTTTACACTAATTTTCATTTATACAATGCATCTAGTAGCAGAGGTACAGTGCATTTCCTTCGCTGCTTCTCTTTTGAATGAAAGCCTTGAGGGAAACCTGCAGTTTTTGATCGTGCTCCGCTTTGATGTAAGCAAATGTTTAAGTTATGCTCTGGCAGAACGTCTGAGACTCGTGTTCATGAATGATGCAGGATTTGTCCTCCTTCCTCATCACCTCTATTTATAGCCATGACTGTTTTTATTTTCCATGCAGCCGTGAGTGAGAAGGTGAGAAAGAAGCAACCACCAGCTCGTTGTCTGAGCACAGCTGAGTTTCTTTGCATCTTTTGCTGTGTTTTATATTCTTATATTCTTGGTGTGTTTCACCCATCTATCTGTAGATCAGATAAAGGTCCTTTACAAGCCCTGGGCTCCAGGGACCCAAATCTCTACTGATCTTCCCTCCACAGAATAAGTGGTGTGGCTGCAAAATGCTGCTAGACAAAAACACTGAACCTATTTCTGTATTCCCTTTTATCACATTCGCTCCTCTGACCTATGTGTTGCTGCTTGTTTTAGAAACATTGAATCACAGAATCATGGAATCATCTTGGTTGGAAGGGACTTTTTAGATCATCTCATCCAATCGTCTCTAAATCATATCTCTAAGCACTGTGTCTATCTGTCCTTTAAATACCTCCAGGGATGGTGACTTTACCACTTCCCCATGATAACCCTTTTTCAGTCTAACCCTCCCCTGGTGCAACTTGAGGTCATTTCCGCTTGTCCTATCATCTGTTACTTGGCAGAAGAGAATGACCTCTACATCTCTATACCCTCCTTTCATGTTCTTGTAGAGAATTTTGCAAGACTGTAGATCCCAACCAGCCTACAGCTGTTCACAGAAGGTACCAAATCACAAATTCTGTTGTTCTTTTATTTTTTTTTTCCCAGCATGATTTTTTAATGTTTGTTTTTCTCTTTCAGAGATGTGTTTTTTTGTCCTATTAGACAGAAACCCACGGCTATGTTTTGATCAGGACAGGCTGGAGTGTTAAGGGCTGGGATATTGAGATAAGGTTGTGTAGGGCAGTAGCAATGGGCAGTGTTTCTCCAGGGGAGAACGTGCAGCTCTGAGCTGCTGCAGAGTAGTAGGAAAGGAGGTAGGATTGCTCCCGAAGTGCACATCTTTGGTGGGTTCAGTGCATTGTTTTTCCAGCATTTGACAGTAAAGCTTCCACTTGGCTCCCAAGGGGAATGAAAACTGCCTATCCTTGGCAGAAATCATGAAATACAGTGGTGTACTTGTCAGGAATTAGCTCCAGTGCACCTGGCTCTCAAATAAAATCTTGGCTTTTCCCTAACTTAATATGAATCAAGATTGCTGTACATGTCTGCACTGATGGTATATTGGACCCTAGGAGGCTGGGATCTGTTCTGGAGATACCTTTAGAAAGGGAGATATATAATAACAAAAAGAAACAAAATGACTTGTGCTCAGTTCACACTCAACAGTCAATTCCCCAAATCAAAGCAGAAAGAGGTGGAGTCAGATACATCTACAATGCAGTTTATTCCTCAGGATAAAAACAGTAGGAAGTAAACTCTGAACATAGATGGTGCTTTCAACAACACAATAGTGAGATCCAAGAAAACATGGCAATTAGAGACTTAATTAAAAACAAGTGACTCAGAAAGGCAAATCAGAGAAGAACCCAACAATTTAGTTGTATGTGACAGAACAAAAGCTTGGCAAACCCTGCAGAGTTTGTTTTGCCAGGTTGCTGTCCTTTTTCTCCAAAGGAGTCTTGATGCTTCAAGTGATCAGATCTGTGCCTGGAGTTTTATAAGTGATTTTATTTTCCTACTCCTTTGTATTTCACCAGTTCCCCTGCTTTTTGCTTTGGGAATCTGAGTTCCACTAAGGCAAATTCTCAGATCACGTTCTGCAGCCAGGGAAACACTGCCTCAGATGGATGGGAACTGAGGTCTGCCTAAGCCTCTCACAAAGTTCCATGTCTCATGGCCAATTTTAGGCAACCCTCAGTGGAAATCCAGCTGCTAAGAAGATATTTTGCCGTCTCACATCTCAGGAGTTTACTACACTTTAAAAGAAAAACAAATGACACATTTCTCAGCACAGTGCATTCTAGCTCTTCACTTTGTTGGCTGTGTTTTAGTACTCTGTGTGGTAGTTTGACATTTGAAGTCTCTCAGTTAGAGTATTTCCAAATAAAAAATTCTGGCTTGACTTACTCTTTCCCAAACTTTTGGAGACTGTCCTTCATTAAAACTGAGCTATTTAATTTCAGTTACAACTTTTAAAGATTAATTCCTGGCCCCTATCTCAGTTGTTGCCCTACAATATGTTTTTTTCTTTTCCCTTTCTTTTTGTGCAGTTGTTCAAATTTGGGAAAGTTCTTATCCATTTCAATTACTGTTACTTGAATGTTGTCTAAAAAGACTGTTGCCTTGCCAGTGAGCATGAGTTATATTGATATTGAAGTAGCATGCACTGTTAAATATTGTTAAATGCAACTTTTTAATGTATTCCTTTCCTATTCACTTGCCCAAGGTCAAGCATCAGTGTAGTGGTAGAGTGCAATGGGTTACCTACCTGGAAGCTCATTTCTTTGAAACCCTTCCTCAAAGCTCTATCTGACAAGCTAAATCAGGTGACAAAAGAATATATTAAAGCAGACAGCAAGGGTAGGGTCAGGGAATGGGTTTGAATGGGCCCTTCTTTAGAAAGAAGTGGTGACAGACACCTGCTCTAGGGAGAGAATAGAGACAGAACCAAGAAGCAGATCTTGGGTTTCAGCAGGGGGGCTGTTAGTTTGCAGACAACTGGTGATGACAGCGAGTTGCTTCTTTATGTAAAGAAGGACCACTAAGAGATTCTTATATTTCCACTACCCTACCACAGGACTTGCTATTTAAGATGCTGTACAGTGAGACAGCCCAATGGACAACACAAAGATCAGACCCTTGTTTCCCCTTTCTTCTTCTTCTTTACTTTTCCCAAAGGCAATACTGATGAGTGCTCATCAAGAAATAACAGAGACCAGAGGATTCAAAGACACAGGATTCCCTGCAATCTCAGTACTGCTTTTGAGCCTTAACCACCTCTGAGATTTGTCTTGCCACATTGCATCTCTGTGAGAGTCAACTTCACTGCTTTTCCTTCTCTCTCCCTTGTAATAGCATAAAATGCAATAACAAAAATTAGTGGAGGAAAAAAAAATGAGACAAATCACAAGGAGAGAAAGAGAGAGGACTTTACAGGGACACTAGAGACATCAAGGCTATGTGAAACTGTGAAGCACAGTTCTCTCAGCCTTGCAATTGTAGTTGCTGCACCATGAGTGTACTCAACAGGGTTCTACTTGAGTTTCAGTTAATATAATTTTAGAAGCACTTTAAAGCACTAAGCCCCATTGGAAATAAATCTAAAGTAACCCAGTGGGCTGATTTTTCTTCCACCAGCTTCCACTTTCAAAATAATCTACACAAGCATCCTATCACAGGGAGCTAGATCCTGTTTCCATTTAGGCTGGTGGAATGAATGCCACATGACTCAGAAAGTCAGTAGCATTAAAACATTCAAGAACATCACTCAGAGAAAGTTTATTGTTTGTATTTCTTCTCATACATGTTTGCTTTTTTAGCTTACTGTTTCACTGCAGTAAAATGCAAAGATGAAAGCAACATGAATACCAAGTGAAATCATTCACATTCACAACCTTCCTGAAGTGCTAGAATTTAATTGCACAAGCACAGGACTCATACAAAGGTGAATGAGGCTGCTTGATGTGCTTTGTTTTTTCCAGTATATTCCTGAGGAGATCACCAATCCTCTAATCCTCCTATCCATTTCCATATCTTGACAAAACTACCTGGCAGCAGTTCAATATGGAAGTCTGATGATGCTTCATTAATGTTTTGAAGAAGGCACACAGAGTTGGGGATTATTATATTAAATTTTGCAAGACTCATGTAACTTGTCTGCTTATCTTTCATTTCCTTCACATTAGCTGAACGAATTACCACTCTCTACAGTTTAATCAACTGCTGTGGATCATGCTATCAAGCGACAAATAAACGAGGGTGGATTAATGAAATAGTCAAGGAATATGTCCAAACACTCAGCTGGTGATTTCTTTTTTCAGTGGTTTTCTTTCTGTGTTGTTGAAAGAGCAGTGCTGTACTATTGAACTTGCACTGTAAAAGACTATCGACCTTTTTTTACCTCTTTCCTTTCCCTGTGCTTATTTACTTCTGTAAAATTATGTAAAAATCTATAAGATGGCAATGTTAGGCAACAGCTTTCCATTTGCTTTTGCTGCCACCAGCTGCATGGATTTTTCTCTCCTCCCTGCTCTCTCCTACTCCTGGATAGATCTTTCCCAGCCCTTTCCAATGACTGGAGACATCTCAGATATGTAATGAATCTAGTTAGATCAATACACTGACCTTCCTTGTCCTCTCTTTTTACCAGTTTAGTGGGCTGTCCCTTCTTGCATCCTTCTTTTCTTCAAATACTCTGCAGGGCTTCCCAGTAGCACACTAGTAAGCGTGTCAAGGCATGTCTTTGATTGCTCCCATAAATCTACTTATGCAGAATGTCCATGCCACATTAGGATTTTACACATGCAGTCTGCTTTCCACATGCAAATCCCATCTGAAGCCAAGTGTGGAGGATATGGTTGCCATCACTGCTTCACTGGAAATTATCATTAATCTTTCCAATGACTGCCTCACATCTGAAGAACGGTGTTCTTCAACTTGTGTGGCAGAGGCTGATACATCTAATGCTGAACTCGGCTTCTCTGTGACTGTGGCTAATCTGACATGAGAGTTTTGAGGTACAGAAACCACTTTGAAGGTACAGAACCGCTCTGAATATTCAATTCTGCATTATTTTCCAGGAGATATAAGATATAGTCACAGTCAAACAGCATCTCATCATAAATCACATAGTTACCTGATATGAACATCCCAATTTTGCATGGCACATATAAGAAAAGCACAAATCAGAATATGAGGACATTTCACCTCTGAGTAAAAGAAGAGCAATGAAGCTGGTAAGAGTTCTGGGGAATAAGCTTGATCATGTGCTGTTGAGGGAGATGGGATTGTTCACCCTAGAGGAGGCTCAGGAAAGTCCTTCTTGTTCTCTACAGGTACCTGAAAGGAGGTTGTAGAAAGTTGGTCCCTTGTTAGGCTTAATGTAAGATAGGAGAAGCGGAAATGGCCTCAAGTTGAGCCATGGTAGGGTTAGGCTGGATATTAGGAAAAAAATTATCACTGAAAAGTTTATTAAGCATTGGAACAGGCCTTACAAAGAATTGGTAAGGTACTATCCCTTGATGTATTTAAGAGATGAGTAGGCAAGAGATATGGTTTGGTGATGGCTCATGCCAAAGTTAGGTTGATGTTGACCTCAAGGATCTGAAAGATCCTTCCAGCCTTGGTGATTCTTTGATTCTATCTCACTGACACCAGTCAGTGAAAAGATTGATGAGATCCCCAGAGATGCCTAGTTTTGAAACATTTGAAAAGACAGTGATTAAGCCTAGATAAGTTTTCATGTAGTTGTAAATTTTTCAGCAGATTGCATGTTGTGGTCGTCTGAGTAACTTGTCTCAGTGGAGGGTTTAATTAAAAGAAAGTATTTGTAGCTCTGAAGCACTGAAATCCGTGGGAAGATAGACTCCACAGAGTACCAGCTGCAGGATAAAACTGTCTCCTCTTCTTCTGGCCAAAGATTATTTAAAAAAAAAAAAACTATAATAGCCACAAGTAAATATCTTCTCTTGCTAGGCTGGGAATAGAGTTACAACACATTTACACTCCCATAAATGAGATCAAATTTGTCCCTTTCTAATTAATCCTGGGTTAAAGCAAGACTTCACAGTTCTTTACTTTAGAAAACTTGAAATAACTTCAGAGAATATATTTTAATTGACAAGTGTATTCATTGCCAGAGAGGGGTAAAACATGAAAAGGGGATTAACACCCAGCTGTGTTCTGGAGGAAATTTAAGGCATGGACATACTGAAGATCAGATAAACTCTGTGTTAATGCTCATGAATGTGAAATTTCATTGCCTTCACTAATGCTAAACAGTGCACATCTGCCAATTTCAAGCCTCTCTCCATTCTGGTGTCCCCTCTGTAGTGATATATCTGCTCACCCTGACTCACCACCACTATTGAATTACTGCTGTTATAGCTGCACATCTTCATAGTCAGCAGAGTATTTACTTCCCTCCCTGAGGGTACTACGAAGCTGGAACAAGCTGACAGTTTCCAGATCCCCAACGAATATACCTTGCAAAAGCAAGAACACTGGGATTTTTTGAAACTCAGCGATGTTACTTGGTGTCTCTGATTCTCCTCCCCATCAAAGCTGCTATGAGAAGCATCTCCTGCCTTCAGTTGAGCTATCATCTCAACCGCCCTCCTGGGCTGCTTTCCAGCAGCTGTTGAGATAAGTTAAGGATTATTTAGGGCCCATTGCAAGCTGCTGAGGATTGCCATGGAGTAAGGAATCTAGCCCACGCTCCAGACAAATAACAAGCAGATGTTTGATGGGGGAGGAGGCTTCTTATAGAGCAGTTCTGCAGCTTTAGAGGTTTTCTTTACAGGAGATTGATCCCCAGCTTGCAGACTAGGGCTGTTCTACCTGGAGAAGTGAAGGTTCCAGGGAGACCTTCTAGTGGCCTCACAGTATCTGAAGGGGGCTGTGGAGGGACTGTTTGCAAGGGTATGGAGCACTTCAATGGGGGGCAGTGGTTTTAAACCAGATCAGGGCAGGTTTAGAGTAGATATTTCAAAGAAGTTCTTCACCGTGAAGAACTTCAGAGGCGCTGGAACAGGTTGCCCAGAGAAGTTTTGATGGCTCCATCCCTGGAGACATCAAGGCCAAGCTTGATGAGGCTCTGAGCAGCCTGATCTAGTTAAAGATATCCCTGCATACAGCAGAGGGGGTGGCACAGATGATCTTTAAAGGTCTGTTCAAACTCAAAATATTCTAGAATTCTAATGCTAAGATTGAATTCAGGCTTGCTTTGGATCAATGAATTGTGTTCTTGTAGTGTGGAAGGTACTAAAGCACTGTGATATGGAAATTAACTTCCATTAAATGGAAAAAGCTTGCTTTTCTTTTGCTCTTCAATACTGGACAGTGGTGAAGTGATTAGGAGTTTGGTTCACATCTGCCTGGTTTGGGCTACTGAAAAACTAGCTAAGTTTTTACAGTCATTGGTACAGTTAGGTCTAGGTGCAATGTGAATTATTGTGAGCCTAATAAGTGGAAGAGGATCTACCAGTCTATTCCATCCTGCTCATACTCAACATCATGTTCCTGTAGTGCTCAGGGAAGACCAGTTTCAGATGTTTGACTTTCATTTTTTTTTATTCTACTTCCTTAAGGGATCTGATAATTAGGAAAATATTTCCTAATATTAAAAATAAATTTCATATTTCTTAATCAAATATTTTTCTTCTTGATTAAATAGTACAAATTATACCCATTTTAGTTTTTTTGTCTTGATGCTTGAGTTCTACACATTTCTGGGGATTTTTATAACTCCTTTGTCTCTACTGCTTGCCAATCTGCATGCATTTCTTGCAGGTGTTTAATAGATTTGTTCTTCTTACCCATTCTCTTTATGCTTTCTTTCAGCACACTTTCTCTCTGCAGCATATTGATATATTTTTGGTAACCACACTCCTAGCTGCTTGTAGCAGAGTCATGTAGGGAGAGACACACCACACATTTCCGTGCTGTAGGAGGTATTAATGAAACTGTAATGAAACTGTGATGCCACCAAGTCTATGAATTGAATAGGAAAGGACTCCCTGCCTTCCTCATCTGCCTTACCAGGAACACCATATATCAAATGTGGGAAGAAACATCACCACAGCTACAATTCTTCATATCCTGCAGGACAGGAACACAGGGAGACAGCTCCACTGAGCCATCACAGTTTATTTTTTCAGATGATGGGAGGCAGACTGGCAGCTGGGACATCTGCTGAGAACCAGGAGACTGTGGTGTTCTCTCCCCTTCAGGCTGAAGGGATTAAAATTCACATTTCTTGTAACAGAAATGATATTCACCAACGAGCAATAGTGCAGGAAGTACAGGCTTCTAATTGTCTTTGAGAGAGAGAAAGATGAGGAACTATTAATAGAGAAAAAGAACAACGATATCTTATACTGTACACTATGGAGCACAGGAATGACCAGACCTTGGTTCTGGTCTACTTTTAAGATTACCTCTGTTTTTACAGATGTGGAAAGTAAAAGCAGAATTACAGACAGGCTTTTGGTTGTACTGGGCTACACAAAGATAACAAAACCTCTTTATTACTTGTAATAACCATTGTATTAGTAATAGAGCCTGGATTTACATGCCCTGCACTGGGATTAGTGGGACTCAACAGAATGGGAGAAGGTCAGTGGTTATGATCTGGGACAAGACAACAAACCTTTCTGGATCAATTACGCCAAGTTCTTCTGACCTCAGTCTCTCATGTGCCATGACAAGCTCTGTCAGTCTCATACACCCGTTTCTTCTGTTTCCAAAAGAAATTCTGCAATATGTGCCCCCTTCTCTGCAGCTTAAGCTAGCCTTAATATATTTAGATTCATTTTGTTGTGGATGTTATTGTTTCAGGGTAATAAGCAAACACCTGTAATATTTCTGTTATAATTGAGAAGTTCATTACATTAGTACTCTGTTATCACTCTCTGTCTTTCAGTGGCTCAGGTCACAAAGTAAATGAAGTTTGAAGAACATCACACATCACACAGGAGCAGGCATAGATGTATTATTTCCACTGCACAGTCTTTTCCAGGCTCTTCTTCAAGGTCCTATTTCTTATCTCTAGTGATGACTCACAAAGCAGTGACACAAACAGCATGGGCTACATGGACCTTCTCACTCCATACAAATCCCCCTCTGTTTCATGGCCAGCATCCCCAGCCAAGCGTGACAGAATGCATCTGACCCATTTATCAGCCAGCATGCAGGTAGTTATCAAGGTTTGCCAGCCTCAAGCTGCTTGAACCTTGAAGAAAGGAATGCTCCTGATACACATCTCATAATTCTGCTGTGCATTTCTTCCATCATGCCAATCTCTTCTTTCTTTTGGGATACAGCTATTCCCCTTTGCAGACCCAGCACCAATTTTTTCTACTGCTTACACTTCAGACCCCGAAGCATAGTCAGTTCTTTTAAATTCCTAGCCACCTTCAAGTCCTGTTTGCTACTTTCATTCTTCTTGAGGCTGGTTTTGCTGATTTGGGAAGGTGAATTCCATGGTCACTGTGAAGTGACCACAGGGATGGTTCTTGTTAGAGTTAGTTCCCTTTATTAGTCTGTGTCTTATTATCTGTCTGTGCCAGCCAACTAAGTGGGCTGCATCATCCTCTGCATAAACTGCTCTCCTTAGATGACATGAAAATATTTCAGGTTCTAGCCCTGTAGCTCTGTGGACTCAAAATCTGTGGACTTTGTCCACAATGTCCTCCCCAGGAGAACATGATTACACATGGAACATCCCCACAGCCAAGGAAGAGGCCTCCCAGAAACAAGGTTTGTCTTCAGATGATCGTTAGAGCTAATCTGATCTGAAATAGCAGCAGTCATTACACTCTGGAAATCGGGCTGCTTCCAACCTAGGAAGTTGCCTAGTCCTCTGTTGTCAAACTGATGTATTTCTACAGAGGTAAAACATATGTCTGATGATTGCTGCCTGGAGTCTACATATTAAATAAGGCCTTAAAAGCAATAGAGATAAAAAGAAATGTCCAACAATCCAGCTCTGTTTTATTTAAAAGATAGTTAAAGAAAGAAAATGGCTTAATGGTCAAATTTAGAAGGACCATGTGAAGTCACCACTGAAACATCCACTCTCGAGTTCATTGAAGCGTCTGCATATTTGAATACATATAACTAGGAAGGAAAAAAGCCAAGACATGTGGCCAAGGGAGGGAGGAAGTGATTTTAGCTGTTAAGCCTACAAGCTTGGGATGAAAATGAGATCTCCAGCAGATAATGTTTCCACCACAGTGACAGAAAAGCATAAACATCTCAAAGTTGAGACTTGTTTAACTGCAAGACTTAGACTAGATCTGGACAGGGAATCATAAGATCCCCATTCAGATCCTGATTCTGTTGCCAGTGGAGACATTGAGCACTTCACCACATGGGCTTGCCCCTCATTTTTCTCTCTCTTTGCCTCTCCTTCCCAACTGTAACTGGAGCTCTGCTTCCCAACACACCATCTGTGGTCATACATTTCTGTACTGAGAAGACATTTTTATTAATAATACAGTCATGGAAACTTCCCTGGAGATATTCACCATCCCTGGAGTTACTTAAGAAACTGGTTATCATAGTGCTTAGAGACACAATTTAGGGATGGTTCTTGTTAGAGTTAGGTTGTATGATCTAAAAGGTCCCCTCCAACCAAAGCATTTCTATTATTTTAAGATCCTACTGCACATTCTCTTAATTATTCTACCATTCTGTTTACCTTGGTGTGATATCCATATCCAAGAACCATGAAATTGATAAAAACAAACAGAAGTTCATACACAGAAAGGGCTTAGCCAGAAAATAAGCTAGTCCTATTTATGTTGATGGATTGGCAGGAGCATGGGTTGTTGCTAGGAATAACATTGCTTTGCTGCCTGCTTTTTGGCCAGGGCCAGAGCATTTGACCTGCCTTGCCCGCTCTTTCTATCATCTTGTGATTTGCAATTGATTCACTTGATGGATGGCACTTTACAGATGTCAAGCAAAGTCACAACCCTGGCCTTCAGGGAGAGTCCACCTCTATGTCAACCATCCTGAAGATAAACAGCAGCATAAACACTGCTGAGGTAGATAGCCTTGATCCTGTTAGGTCTCTGCTAAGTGATTTTTCATCAAAAAAATGTACAGAGAAGCCAGACTTGCTTTCCTTCACTCATTGGTATGCCACTCCAGTTCTTGCTTATTCAGCTTTCATTAAAAAAAAAAATATATGGGTAATGAATAGGTAATTTAAGATAATTTCAGGAATTCAGCTTGGAGAGACAGGATTTCAGAATCCATCAGGTTACTCTAAACAATCCTGGGTCTGCATTTCTGTCCTGTGGCTCTGAGGGAAATATGTTTTTTGGGTTTTGGTTTATATTTCCTCAGAAAAGTTCCTTCTACAAATAGCTGGCCAGAGCTTATGAAAAGGCCAATTCTGCAAACATGGCAGGATTAAAGTGCCCAGTCTCCTGGTGGATTCCTTGTGCTCATGGGGCTTCCAAATCAATTATCCATAATGTAACTTATTAAAGGTGAAAACTTGAAGTTGAAGGTAGAGAGGGGAGAAGGGAAGGATAGAAAGACATCTGTTTCAATGCATAATGAAATTATAGCTGCACACAGACATAGATGAGATTGAGGGATGCTTTTAAAATATTAAGAAAATTGCAAAACAATCCCTGGGAGTGCTTTAGGAAAATTTGACTTGACATCAATGAGATTCCAATTCGCTCTTTGCCAAGAGAGATAGCATTCACATCCAGTAATCCCCCCCAAATGGCAGCTTTTTTTCTTAAACATTCCTTCATTATTGTATGCATTGTTTCTTGATTTGCAGGGCTTCGTGTAATAGTTTGAAATCAGAGATTAGAGTCAGGAGGGCAAACTGGCAATGTTTCCTCTCTGTCTCTTACTGCTTTTGCTCCTAGACAACCTGTGCTAAATTAGATCTGTTTCATCGATAGGCTTCTAATGAAAGATCAGTTCTATTTCATTTGCTCTTTTTGCTATTAAAGAGAAAAAGAAAAAGAAAGAAAGAGAGGAAGAGACAAAACTAAATTGAGTGCTGAGAGAAATTACATTGCTCAACAGTCTTGAGAGGAAAAGGAAGAAGCAGAGATTTCCAAGAATCAGAGAATCATAGAATCACCTTAGTTGGAAGAGACCTTTCAGACTGAGTCCAGCCATCAATCCAACTCTGACAAGAACCATCACTAAACCATATCTCTAAGCAGTATATCTAACCTTCTTTTAAATGTCTCCTGGAATGGTGCCTCAAACACTACCTTAAGAAATCCAAAGGTCACAATTATTAAATTTGAGCTTGATGGTTGTAAGACTACCATTACCTAGTTCTCCTCAGGTCTCTGCAAGGTACATAAGGTGATGGGTTAAAGAGCAGGATATCACACTGATTTCATGGTCTGTGTAATTAATTTACAATCAAATGAAGGAACATGTTTGCTTTTGCAAAAGAATCCAAAGACTACTGTAAATATGGACATACCTATTTCCTTACAGATTGGCCAGCTGCAGTTTTGGCTCTGGCTTTTCTACTATAATTAAGCAATACCAGGGAGTTATTGTTTATATTGTTAAATAACAGCTAAACAACAATTATCAGAGGTTTCTGGCAATATTTTCACCTAGGCCAAACAGCTTCTGGCATCAGCATGGGCCAAGAACCAGTCCCAAAAGGCAGAAGATTACAACCATCATACTTTGGATAGTAGGAGGGTTTATTATATAGATGAAGGTTTCTCCATGCCAGTTGGCCTCAGTAGCAGGGAACAGTCCCAGATTGTTATTTACTGTAATAAAATATTTCATTTACTCGTGTATATACTTCCTTTGTGTCTTTGATTTCAGTACAGCTGTTCCCAAATTAGATTGGTGAAAAATCTGGTTGAGAACCAAAACACTATTAGTGTCTCTCTTTAGCAATAAATGTAACCATCAGAGGAATTTACAATTTTGTTGATGTTTGCTTGCTTCTCAAAAAAGTTTAAATCCATTTATTTGCAAACTTGGAAATTATGGAGGACATTTCTTATGTCATAGCAAAATGCTTTAATTTCAGACTCAGCCTAGTTAGAACCCTGGGCCAACTGGAAAGCTGCAGTAGTTCTCATGCAAGTTTATAAAATGCAAACACAGCCCAGAAAAGGGTTGGATGGTGTTGGCTAAGAAAAGGACAGAAAGAGGCTAGCAACAATATAATTAATATAGGATCATGTAATTGCAAAGTTGGAAAGAGCTTTCAAAGTTCATGTAGTTCAACTCCCCTGCAGTGAGCAAGGACATCCTGTGCTACATCAGGTTGCTCAAAGCTTCATCCAGCATGGCCTTGAATGTCTCCAGGGATGATGGGGCCTCTGCCACATCTCAAGGCAATGTCTTCCAGTGTCTCACCACCCTCATGGTGAAGAACTTCTTTCAGTTTTCTAATCTATACGTGCTCTGCAGTAGTTTAAAATCATTGCCCTTCATCCTATTCTACATGTTCAGATAAATAGTTCTTCCCCAGATATCCTGTAGGACCTCTACAGATACTAGTAAGCTGCTATGAAGTCTCCTCAGAGCCTTCTCTTCAGGCTGAACAATCCCATTTCTCAGCCTGTCTTCATAGCAGAGATGCTCCTTCCCCCAATCATCCTCTTGACCCTCTTCTGGACTCTCTCCAATAGGTCCATGTCCTTCTTATGTTGAGGGCACCAGAGCTGGACATACTATTTCAGGTGGAGCAGAATGAAGGAGCAGAATCACATCTATTTATCTGGTGGCCACAGCTGTTTTGATGCAGCCCATGCAACCTTCTGGGCTGCAAGTACAACTGTTTGCTCATGTCCAGGTTGTCATCCATCAATACCTCCAAGTCCTTTTCCACAGGACTGCTCTCTTTCTTAGTCTGCTCTGGTAAGAAAAATTGTCCCAGCTCAAGTGCAGCACCCTTCACTTGTCCTTGTTGAACTTCATGAGGTTTGCATGGGCCCACCTCTCTGGCTCAGTATTTCTCCCTCTGCAATCCTACAGTAGAAAGGAACACTGGATCACAGCCATGGCTTCTGCCCCTTTCTCATTACATTTATCTTCTTCCAAAACCTTGGAGTCAGATACATGATCTAACCCTTCCCCTGCCTTCCCCCACAGAACAGTTGCCTGCTCTGGTAAGGATCAGCTAATCCAAGCTGAAAAGCATGAAGTAAGAGAGCCACAGTCACTATGGGATGGGTGGAAGGAGGCTTATGTCTGCCATCCCCATGCTAGCCTGGCTTATGCAGGGTTAATAAATTGAATTATAACACTGGGATTTACTCTAATGAGGCTCCAGAGTAGGCACGTGTACTTAAAGCTGCTGTCCTTATAGTACCATTAATTTTTAGAAGAAAGGGCAATGCAGGGAACTGGGCTGGAGGGAAATACTCCATGTCACTGCATGGTTGGCCTGATCACCTCTGTTGCCATCCCTCTCTGGTCTCTGCTTTTGGCATCAATGCCATTGGGTGCTTTCATAGCTTTAGCTGGCAGGATCTCAGAAGGGCCAGATGACCACTGTGTGCAACTTCTTGCTCTTTATTTATCATCTCAAGGATGTTTTGTAGTATCTGCTTACTGGTGGAATAGATTGCCCAGAGAGGTGGTTGAGGTTTCATCCCTAGAGATATTCAGGGCCAGGCTTGATGAGGCTCTGAGCAAGCTGATCTAGTTAAAGATGTCCCTGGTTACCTTTAAACATCCCTTCCAGCTCAACTGACCCTACGATTCCATGACTCTATGACTGTTTTTATTGCAGGCTGGGGAGCAGAGCATGGCCCTTAGACAGTGTGTTCCAACCATGACTGGTACTTCATTTGGACCCCTTTGCTTCTATACATCTCTCCCCGCCCAACCTTCTCCTCCTCCTCAGAGGCAACTACTTAAGAAACAATCCACTCAAAATCTAGGCCTTAGAGACCTCTGCTTGTTTCTATTAAGCATGTAATTACACAGAGAATGTTGTTTGATTCATTGGCTTCAGTCCAAGCTGACACACAGACACTAAACATTGCCAGGGTAGGAGGTAAAACACATGTGAATACGATTTCCATTTCCAGCTCCTTGCTTTGATGCTGTTCTCATCACCCCCGTCCCTACACACATCCTTCCTTGAATTACAGTGTGTAGCCTCACACAGCTACAGGCTTCTCCTCCACATTCCTGAACAATCTGAGGTGCGAGGGAGGTGAAAAGACACTTGAGATCCCCCCAGTCTGGCTGAAATCTTCACACTCTCTCCATCCAAATGTTGCAACATTCAGGGATGCAAAGCAGACCAGAGTGATGGTGCAATCCTGACCAGCACAATAAGATGACAGGACGTGGGACCTGACTTTACTTTAAACACAGCACTATTGTCTCTCATAAATACTCTCTCAGCCCATAGTTTTGGACACCAGCAGATCTTGACTGCCCTACGCCCTGTCCCACCAGTGAACCAGATTGATTGCCTGGGCTGCAAAAATGCATTTGTTTTTATTTCTGCAACCATTCTATAGTAGATGACAGTCACAAAGATGCTTCTATTGCCAAGGACAAAAGCAATAATATTTTGGAGACTAAGTCAGTCTTATGAGGAGTACTGAGGGAGCTGGGATTGATCAGCCTGGAAAGAGAGAAGCAGAAGGGAGACTTTGTTGTTCTCTACAAGTACCTGAAAATAAGATGTAGAGAAGTGGGGGTTGGTCTCTTCTCTCAAGTAACAGAAGATAGGACAAGAGAAAATGGCTTCAAGTTGTGCCAGGGGTGGTTTAGATTGTATATTGTGAAAAATTTTGACACTGAAAGGGTTTACAAGCATTGGAACAGGCTGCCCAGGGAGATGGTTAGGCAATGTCCCTAGAAGCATTTAATAGATGGGGAGACATAGTGCTTAGAGATATGGTTTTATGATGGTTCTTACCAGAATCAGGTTGATGGTTGGACTTGGTGATCTGAAAGTTCCCTTCCAACCTAGGCAATTCTATGATTCTATGACAGGCATGAACAAAAACAACCAGCCAGGGTAGGACAGAGAAGGGTGTTTTATTTTTTTGTGTATGCAAATATTTCTCTGCCTCTGAAGACTGTGATGTGCACAAGCCCTGTGGTACTGAAGACCACTCAGAAGTGATAACAAGAAAAACAGCTGAAATTCAGATTCCTATCACAGGGAAAAGAGAAGAAACATATTTGAGAAAAAACATCATAGAGATGGGAATAGGGGAGAGAGAAATCTCTTATTTAATTAGATTCCAAACCAGACTAGAGCCAAATGAAGTGACCTACTGATCTGGCTTTTTATAAGATTGCCATCACCAGGAAAGCTCAATGTCTCACTGTTGTCCCTTGGCAGAGGAAATAAATGATTGAATGCTCTGCAGTTTGTGTCACAGCATCACGTCCTGGGATCAAGTGGCTGAAGATCTTCAATCCTCTTTCAGATGAGGGAAGAAGTTGAGGAGCATGGGTCAGCCTCTCTGTTTACCCAGGAGCAAACCAGTTTTTTAAAAGAATCACATGTTCCTCCTCCTTTGGTTTTTTAGTTAGTGCTGTCAGGGCCCATCAGCAGGACTTCACATGTGTGCCTGCCTAGAGGGGCAGGGGTCATATTTACACACCCACATGCTTCAAGAAAGATGCAAACCCATCCCGACCATGGACCTTGGCAGGGGTAAAACATTTTCATCATCTTTGGGGATGCATTAATTGTCCTTGAGGCAGCTGCAAAGTGTCTCAGCTGTGTTCCCCACCTTGAGCATCATCATGTATGTTTGAGTCCAGCCTGCTGAGCCCATGGAAGAAGGGGAGGGGCATTTTCTCTTTTCATTTCCATTCCCATTCCCATTAATGCAGTTGTATTTTGTGAGGCATTTGTTTACATGAGTCTCCTCTGTTTGCTCCTCTCAGGGGAGCCATTAATTTATCTGCTTTGCTTTCCGTCAACAGGAGTTGACAGAGGGAGTTATGGGTTAACTGCTCTGTTTAGAGCGAGTGGCAGGTGCTGGTATCACTCAAGCTAAATGAAAATATAAATATCTTTTCACCTACCCAAGAAATCAGCTCAAATGCACAAGGCCCCAGTGTTGAGGTTCAACCTGTTTATAAGCCTAATGACCCAATGTGGCACTGAACGTGTTTAGTGACAGCTTGAATGCAGGGTTGCCCTGGACCCCAGCTACATATAATTATGGAATGAAATTTTCAAAAATGCCTTAATTATAGTAGGCATTATGCTTATAACGCCAGGAAGGAGCCCAATTTTTGGAGAAATACCTGCTCCATCAAACCCAGGCTCCTTTGAAGGTCCCTGGGGGGATACTTGCAAATCAGAGGCTCCCAAGGTCACAGGCTGAGAAAATGTGTTTTCTTATGTGTTTCTTTGTAGGCTCATTTTGGCTCACTCTGAGAAGGAGATTTCCAAAAGACTCCAATTTCTTAATTTTATTCCTTTTCATCCTCAGTGCTGACACTGTTGAGGGCTGAAATATGATGCAGTGCAGCCCATACCATAAATGTGAACGCTAAAAGGTTTTGTATGGGGAGCTGAGCTTATAAAGCCCCATTTTACTCCCCAAGCAAAATGAATGAAAAGTAGTTCCATGTAATTTAATGGGCTTTGGATCAGATGTGCAGTTCACAGAAGGTATTGCTTGTGTAAAATCCAATGCCAGTCAGTAGATGACCTGACAAATCCCTTCCTCACTGGTCAGAAATGCAGTGAGAAAAATGTGTTTTGTTTTTCATAAAATATAGCTTGTATGCAGCATGATTTACGAAAGAAAAAGCCCCAAGGAAGTAGGAAGGATTTATTTGATTCTTTTTTACATTAATTTCTCCTATATGGGATGCAAAGAATTGCTATTGAAATAATTGGGAATTCAAAAAAGAAAATGCTGACTGCATTTGATTGCTTTGCTTCCAAAAATGTTCAGCTTTTCTGGAAAACACTCTGGTAGAAACATTGCAGAAAGAACAAAGCACACACAGAATTTCCATTTAAAGACAGAGAAACTTCATTCTGGTGAGAGCAAGGAGAAATGGATGAGGTGTGGACATGAAGCAGGGGGGTTTCTATAAGGCATCTTCCACCAAGCAGCAGCAAGCAGTTCTCTTGACAGAAATGGATTGATATTATGGCACAGAGTTATAAAATGTACATCTGATCATGGGTGGTAGGGGCTAGAGCTGGAAAAAGACGTTGTTCAAAACCCCCTCTTCTAATTCTAGAAACACTGGTTAGAAATGCAGACTTTTAAGATACCATGACATAAAATAGATGTGTGTCCATTTTCCAATTAGGATAGTAGAAAGGAATTCCCTATTGGTTTTTCTTCCCCTCCCATTGTATTTCTCTCTAGCCTGAGCCAGTCAGTGCAAAGACTTCTGAAACCCTCTAAACTAGATTGATTTTAACCTAGCCCCATTAAAATTGGAGTAGACTAAAAAAAAAAGGAAAAAAGCTATGGGTTTGGCAGATAAGGGCTTTTTTTTTTTTTTACCTTTTTGTTTCCAGACCAATTCCCTCATCTGCCTATGGTGTGGTTTTACAAACAGCTGCTTCAGTGTCCCCAGGGAGGCAGTGAGCAGTGGGGTGGCTGAGCCCTAGCAGGGGGGAACATCTCAAGCTGGGTTTGTCATCAGAAACACTGAAACCCGGAACCGTTCCTTCACTACAATTGACATTTTCAAACCCAGGAGCCTGAACTTTGGTAAAAAAAAAAACAAACTTAGGTTTAAAGGCTTCATAGCAACTGGGTTTCCTGTAGATTTCTGCTTCCAACAGATGTAAGCATTGATCCAGCTTCACTTGGGCAATGATATGTACAATGAGACACTGAGCTACAGGAGGTTATGACTGAGGATGCTGCTAACTCCTCTGTCTCCATCTGTACCACTTCCTTCTCTACAGATATAATTGTTCACTCATAAATTAACATGTGTGTAATGCCTCAAAAATTATGAGCACTAAGTGTAGGTTTTTATTAGCTCATGTCCTGGCAAAATATTTCTCCCATATAAATTTCTGTTCAAATTGAATTATCCTTTGCGATTTAAAAAAACATGCAAAGTGGTTGGACCTCTGCTATTTATCATTCTTCCCTGCAAGAGTTTGCCAAGGTAGGAAGGAAATTGGGTCAGGAATTTATTGCAAAAAAAAAAGAAAAAGCAGATAAGCATTTTATTTCAGGATGCTTTTATGTCCATGATTCTGACAAGCCTAATAATCTTCACTAATCATTAGTGTGTCATGGCCTGGAATCCATCCTGAAACTCTATGATCTCACCTAATAAGTTTCTTGTTAAATTCCTAGGGTCTCTTGGTCATCTTCTTCATAGTGACACACGTCTCATAGGTTATGTATTGAAATGACATGCTTAAAATCATCAAGCAAGAGTCTTCACTTGTCTGTGAAACAGTTTATGAATGCTTATATCTATTCTTCATAAAATGGGCCCAAAAGATTAAATGTCTTGTCCAGGATCAGACACTGAATTAGTGGTACAGCTGGGCATAAGAAAAACTGTTTCCCAGACTTCTGCTTCTCATTAGACATAACTTTCTCTTTGTAGACTCACAGAATCACTTAGGTTGGGAGGATCTTTCAGATCGAGGCCAACCATTAACCTGACTCTAAGAAGAACATTCACTAAAGTATATCTCTAAGCTCCATGTCTACTCATCTCTTAAATATCTCCAGATATCTCCAGTGCCTCAGCCACTTCTTGTTCCAGTCTGTTCCAGTGGTTAATAACTCTTTCTGTGTCAATTTTTTTTCTAATATCCAGTCTAACTGACCCCTATAGCCTGTTACTGGGCTGAAGAATTGATCCCCACTCTGTCTATACTGTCCTTTCAGCTATTTGGAGAGAGGGATGAGGTCTCCCCTCAGCCTCCTTTTCTTCAGGCTGAACAACTCCAATTGCTTCAGACACTCCTCTGAAGATCTTCCACCAGTATTTTTGTCCTTCTCTGTACCTGCTCCAGCACCTCAATGTCTTTTTTGTGATAAGGGCCCCAAAATTGGATACAGTTCACCAAAATGAAGAGGTTTTACTCAGTGCTTTTACTCTCTGCCCCTGGCTTTCAGTCTTGTATTGTCTTGTCTTTTGACCTTGTGCAAGGTCAGAAATGCACACAGTCCACTGCAGAGAGAGTGACCTCATGTTAAGCACCAAGTCTTAGTATTTATCAGGTGGGGTTTTTGTTTTGGTTTGGTTTGGGCTTTTTTATTTTGCAGAAGACAAACTTTCCAGAGATAATAGGCCACCTTATGACTCATATTAAATGTTCACTGTATAAGTTTCTGTGTGTTTTCCTGAAAATGCTCTGATAGGTCTGAAATATAGCATTTTCTCCTTTCTAAGCACTGCACAAACACTAACTAATTACTCTTGGTTTAGTGCAAATTAAGGTAATCCTACTCTGCTTTACAATCTATTTGCATCTTTTGTTGACTGAGAGCTACTTCAATTACTTCTAATCTTTGGTCTAACTAGTCATTAAAAGTATAGCTATAAAAAGTCATTTACATCTTCAGTTGCTTTCTCCCCTCTATAACTCCATCATTTCCTTTTCCTTTTCCTTTCCATGATATCTTTTCCACTGAATATTCCTCAAACTTGTTTCTTGGGCATGGTAGCAAAGCTCTTCTTCATCAGACTACTGAGCCTATCCACTCATTTTGTTAAATATAAAACTTTCTATTTATTATAAGAATGATTTTTCATTTTGCCCCAAAAAGTCATATGCAAGATGTTTTCCTATGGCAATTCAAACAATTTATCACTTTCTGTCACAAAATTAGTTATCTTAATACCAATAATGAAGAATTTAGTTTCCAGAACTCTAAATTTCAGAATTTAGAATGGCTGCATCATTAAGAAATCACAGTTGTGCAACAGCATGGAAGAAGAAATCTACAATATGGTTAATATAACCATAGTTAGACTCTTACTCCTGAGCTAGTCAACCAAGGGTCCCTGTGGAGTAAATAGAGAATGAGTTGCTTCTAGGAAATCATTGATCTGTGTCTGTAATAGATGTATGAAAATTCTTTTTTAATGAATCTTGCTCCATAAATGACTTTTTTCTCTTCACTGACTGTGGATGTAATCAAATGTGACTAGTGTTTTTGTGATTGATATTAAAATTTAGGCGAGACAAATTCTACTTACATGGGCAGCCTGTTTGCCCCTCCATGTAGATTTATAATTGAGGCATTAAATCAGATTACCTTCTGAGTTTTTACCATGGTGGTAAAAGCCCTAAAATAAATAAATAAAACCCTGCTGATAATCTGTTGCATTTGGGTAAGTAAGAAAAAAGTAGTATTTTGCAATAACATAAATTGGTCTGAAGTTAAACCAGGGAAAATTTAAATGGGATATTAGGAAAAAATTGACACTGAAAGGGTTAATAAACATCAAAACAGGCTGCTCAGGGAAGTGGTTGAGGCACCAGCCCTGGAGGTATTTAAGAGACAGGCAGCCATATAGAGATATAAGTGATGGTTCTTGTCAGAGTTAGGTTGATGACTGGACTTGATGATCTAAAAGGTCCCTTCCAACCAAGACAGTTCTATGATTCTATAAATGCAATGATTTGTCTTTTCATCTGAGCTACACTATCATTTATGATTACCTTATTAAGCCCCTTCCTTAGCAGGTCTTGCAGGGCCACAGCATTTGTACTCTGGAAGAGAGCAGCAAGGTCATTTTTGGTGGTTCACAGGCTGCACGTGTGAGCACTGAGCTGCCACTCAACAATCAGGTGTAAGTCCTCTTGCCAGAGCATTGTCTGTGTCAAGCAGACAGTGATTTGTGGGGATGTCAGGTGGAGTTCTCACTTTGTAATTGCATCTGTTTAAAATCCCTTGTTCAGGGTGATACATCTCTTTGTTATTCCTGTGAGGGAGCCCTTTGTTTAAGAAAGAAGAAACAAATAGCAATTCTTTTCTATTTCTAATTTACTATTTTTGTATCTCCGTTTTTCCCCATAGGCATTTTACCTAAGAAAAATATACTGCCTACTGTATAAGCCTGATGTGTAATTGAAAGTTAAGCTTTAGACACAGTAGGGTTTGCACTGATTAATCAATCTCTTACATCTCTCAATGCTCTCTGATTATCTCACAGAGAAGTCCTAAAATAAGTCCATAGAAAATCAGGAATCAATTCACGGGCCTTTGCAGTCATTTTTACAGATAATTCATATTTTAATAAACTTAGTTTGAAGTCAAACTCTTTTGGGGATTTTATCAGAACAAGAAAACAGGCTTGTTTCTTTTTCTGCTGAAGGAAAGCAAGGACAGATTACCCGATCCCACAGCATCTGCCACGAGAACAGGGACAATTTTACACCATACTAAGACAAGGACAGTGTCCCTGCCTATGGGAGGGTGGATCCCATAGGGATCTAGATGATCTTTAAGGTCCCTTCCAACCCAAACTATTCTATAATTCTAATCTCCTGTATCCTAGGGCCAAATGAGCAGTGGAGGGTGTTGGAGAGAGATTTGGAATGCTTTAGTGGGACTACCTGTATCTGATGCCATCAGCTCATTCTCACTCTGGGACTTGTTGATGTATAGGCTGGTTTCATACAGTTTGTGACTCTCTGACCCATCACACATCCAAATCTTGAGCCTGACATCCCAAGTTAGGAAATATTCACAGGTTGAACCTACATCAGTCTTCATTATCAGGCTGGCTTTTCTGGCATTTATTATTTTAATACCTTTATGCATTGTTTGTTAAACTGAGGTTCTGCAAAACCCTCACTTCATCCAAGAATAACTGAATAGACTAATAAAGAGTATTTCAATATAAAATTGAGATTGTTTCCAAAGTGCTTTCCATTTTGAGAGAAGCCAGAGCAGGGTTCTGATGACTGCAGCAGCAAACTGCTTATACTAGTCACAAACTATTTAAAAGCTCTTTGTAACTACTGGATCCCAAATCTTCCTCTAGCAGAGGCTAAAGGCTGCAGCCCATGAGGGAAGACTTAGGAGCTTACAAACCAGAAATAATTGACATAATTGTATTCCAGCTCCTTTCATGCTTTCCCACCATGCCTCAAATCTCAACTACTGTTTCAAGCTTTTGTGGGCCTCCAGCTCATTGCAGTTTTAGATTTATTTACAGAAAGGTCACAAACCACATCTTTCAGACAGGACGTTACCAATTGCCTAGCAAGTCTCTTACCAGGAGAAGAAAGACTCAGTGGTTGAGACCAGAAAAGGGACTTTTTGTTACTTTCTCAGAGCACTGGGTTGAAGCCAAGCACCGTTAACTCCACTCTCCATTCTTCCCTCTTGTGCCTGCTTCTTTCCAAAGCCTTTGCCAAAAACCTGAGAGGATGTTGTACCTACAGCTTAATTTATTTCCCACAAAGACCTCCCGGGATTTGAAACCGTTATAAATCTGAAGCTTTAAGTTTAATAAAAAACAGAAGCGTCTTTTTTGTATTAGAAGAATCTCCCAGAAACCTGGTAAATAGAAGCACAGAATTATTTGGGTTGGTAGGTACCTTAAAGGTCATCTAGATCCAAACCCCCTGCCATAGGCAGGGACACATCCCACTAGATCAGGCTGCTTGTCCAGCTTGGTCTTGAACACCTCCAGAGAGGGGGCATCCACAACCTCTCTGGGCAACCCGTTCCAGTGTCTCACCACCCTCACCATAAAGAATTTCTTTCTTATATCTGGCCTGAATCTCTCCTCTTCCAATTTACATCCATTACTCCTAGTTCTGTCATCACATATCCTATTAAAAAGTTCTACCCCAGCCTTTCTGTAGTGTACCTTAAGTGGACTACTATGAGGTCCCCCATGAGCTTTCTCTTCTCTGGGCTGAACATCCCCCAGTCCCTTCAACCTATCCTCATAAGTCAGTTGCTTGTTAATCCCTGGTTGTGTATTTGCAAAGATAAGATCACTGCAGCCACTTACCCAGCAATACAAATTTTATTTGAATCAGCCCTAAAAACACCCCAAAATATCTATTGAATACATTGGAACAGCCAATACTGCATTGATGCTGGCTTTGTGTTTTAGACTAGACAGATCTTTGCTGGACAAATGGAAATTACCAAAGATGGTTTCCCAGGTTCAACATCTTGTGTGTTGAAACCAAACTATGGAACATCAAACCAGACATCTGTAGTATCTGGAACTGGAACTGTCACAGTGGACTGCATTGTTTCAAATAAGATGTTAAATGTCAAGTGATGACTTAATGTTGTACAATATTAATGGTTGCATCCACAAAGTCATTTAAGCATCTAAACTCACAATATCTTTGTTTGCAGCTCAGGATCTTGAGTTGGAGCTAACTTTCCAAATGACATTGCTGGTCTGACCCCACTATCTGTTGGTGTTTTGGAGAGGATTATTGTACTGCCTCTCTTTTGACTTTGCTACTCATTCGCTGTGGGACTTCACTGATCAGACATAACTGCAATTGTGCATGCTCCACAGTCTTTCTGACTGAAGGGCACTATCAAAACATGAAAGAGCATCTTTTTAATAATACCTGAGGTTCATACTATTCCTCTCACACAAAGATTTCAAACATGCATTGGCCAAGACTTACTAAATTAAATATTCGGCTGTGCTTAGGTGACTTGATTCTCAAAAAACCCAGGTCTTAGTATCAGACTCTGCCTAGGAGATCAAGAGTCTGCTCTCAGTTGTGTTGCTTTCTTCTTGTACTACCTTAACCAAGTCCCTTTGACTTCCCATGCTTCCTCTCTCCTCCTCTGTAAAGTGAAGAAAAGGATTCTTGCTCACTACTTACTCACTTGCTCACTACTAGCACACCTCAAAGATCATCTATTCGATTTGTGGAGCCAAAAGGACTGCAAATAAAATCCAGCTTGCTGCTTGGCATTCTGTGGCTGTGCTCTTTCCACAAAGGGCAACAGCATCAAAAATAGGGGAAAAAATTGACCTAAGAGAAGAGAAGATCTACCTTACAGATACAAATAACAACCCCTGCCATGTTTGCATAGGCTTTTTTACAGAGGAAATAGAATAACTGTTGGAAGTCACTTTGCTTGCCCCAAAACAAAGGTGGACCGAACAAATCCACCAGGATTCATGCTCACTTATTCAAGGAGACAAGATTGTGGAGTCATATTATGGTTTGGGTTAGAAGGGACCTCAAAGATCATCTGGGTCCATCTCCCCACCCTGGGCAGGGACCCTTCCACCAGACCAGCTTTCTCAAAGCTCATCTAACTTGGTCTTGAACACCTCCAGGAATGGGGCAGCCACAGCTTCTTTAGGAAAACTGTTCCAGTGTCTCACCACCCTCACAGGAAAGAATTTCTTTCTAATATAAAATCTGAATCTCCTCTCTTTCAGTTTAAAATTGTTCTTCCCTCATCCTATCACTACTCCCCCCTGCAAACAATGTTCCTCCATCTTTTTTTGTAGGCCTCTTCAGGTACTTCACTCTCCCACCTTTCTCATCCCCCTGTTGCCATAACTATATAGGAAACCCATAAAGCTATCTCTGCCATTTAAACCCTCACTTTTTGACAGAAAATTGGATGATATGACACACTGCCTTCCAGAGCAGGCACTGTCTATCACCTTGCTGCTAATCTCTGTGATTAGTGACCTGCGATGTAAGGCAGCTATCAAAGACCACCTGTCCCTCTCGCTGTAAGCGCCTCCTCGCATATCTCTTTGTGGTGTCACCCTCTCTTGTCTGCCTTTTGATTGATGGAAGTTTGTCTTTTGAGCGGTGACTCAGAAAATAAATCATTCCCCCTGCCATTCATTGAGTGTGATTCCGCAGCACAAAGCCAGGGTGGTTAATCAAAGCTCCCAAAGAGCAACAAAAAAAAAAAGCAATGGAGCCGAGAGTGAGGAGGATAGATGTAAAGGATAAAACATAATAAAAAGGATTATTTGGGAGCCAACCCAAGCAAAAGCAAAATAAAAAGAGCAGCAAATAAGCATTGCACTTACTGTGCCGCTGCACCAGAACTGGAAAAGCTGCTCTTTTGTTCCATTTCTTGACACATATGCAAGGATGGGAGAAAAGTCTGAAGAATGTAACTATGTCACATGTCTGATTTTTCAGACTTTAGCATGGAGACTAATCCTTTCTGGATTCTGTGGGAGTTTTCTGAGTTCATAGAATTAGCTTGGGTGGAAAGGACCCTTCAGACCATCCAGTCCAACTGTCAACCCAGCTCTGACAAGAACCATCACTAAACTATATCTCTAAGGTCTGTGTCTTCCCAGTTCTTAAATATCCCCAGATATGGTGCCATTTCCCTGGGCAGCCACTTCCAATGGTTGAAAACCCTTTCAGTATAACTTTTTTCTGAATATTCTCTCTAAAATTCCTCTGGCACCACTTGAGGCCATTTCCTCTTGTCCTATTATCTGTTATTTTAGAGTAGAGATTGACTCTACCTCTCTACCCCATCCTTTCATGGGGCTGTAGAGAGCAATAAGGTGTCACCTCAGCTTCCTTTTCTCCAGCCTGAACACTCCCAGTTCCCTCAGCTGCTCTGCAAAGGCTTGTGCTCCAGACCCCTTGCCATCTCTGTTGCCCTTCTCTTAATGCTCCAGCACCTCAATGTCTTTTTTTGTGGTGACCACCCCCAAAAAGAGCACTCAAAGCTTGGTTTCACCACTTCCCAGAGCAGAGAAAAATTAGTTGAATGAGTAAAGGATGCTTCTTTTGTGAACTGTGCTCCAGGCCAGCTTGTGGTACAGCTGTGATTGTACTCTCAGAAGGCTGACACAGATGAGAGTGACTATTGCCATTAATTGAGCTAGAAAAAAAAAAAGAGAAGGTGAAATTTGATAAGTTATACAGGCAGCAGTATGATGAAAGAATCAAAGAGAGCCAGAAACTCTGCATTATGGGACAAGAAAGTCCTTTCCATATAGAGTACAGAGCAGAAGGCTTTTGTGCTTTTATGCAGGGAGAATGAGCAAGGGGATGGAAAAGGCAATATTAGAAGTGTTGGATTTTGAAATGAAATCCAGCAAATTTATGGAAGCTTTTAAAATTACGAGGAGCAAGTATGAGCTAGAGGTGGAAAGAAACTGGTGGTTGAGCAGGTAATTGAGAGGAATGTGATTCTTTGTGTCCACCATGTTCCAGAGAAGTCAGGAAAAATGCAAAGGTGTTGATGACAAGGGTGACACTGTAGCAGAGGTGAAATCAAGACACGGGGAGTAGCAGATAAAAAAATAATAATCTATCACAGAAACACTGTGAGGCAAATTCCCTGACAACCCAGCTCTGTTGCAGGCAAGGCATCTACACCAGCTGGGAACTGGACCATAAAAATGAGATGACAAGAACTGCATGTCCATGGGGAGGTGCTGGGAACTTACTTAAGTTATAAAATGCAACAGCCCTCTCTTTTAAAAACAATTGTAATTAAAAAGTCTTCATCGCGTGTTTTGGGGTTGACCTTTCCAGTCGAAAAGTTTCTCCTTACAAGTGGTGTGAGAGAGAGGAAAAGAAAGGGCCAAGGAGAGTTAAATTTATAAAGACATGAATGACCTGGGAATTGAAGCACTGCTGTAGAGGAACAGGCGTGTGAATGGTGCAAATTTACAGGGCTATTTTTGATGAACTGTAGGAGGAATTTCAGTTTTTCAGCACCTTCCTTTGTGAAAAAGAAAAACCTTCATCTGGTGGGAATTCAGTCAATTTCCTGATGTTTTTTTGGCCATTTCCTAAGTTGTGGGGTTACTAATGGTAATTACAGACCTTGTTTGTACCTCGTGGCTCTAACTGTGCAGAGAGGGTTCTTGACATGCCTGCCTCTCCCACTAGAGGGTTTTTAAATGACTGGCCCTCGATAGGAATAGGTACAAAACCCATGAACAGAGAGAATCCACCTTCCTTCATTTCTTTCTTCCAGAGAATAGTACCTTCTTGCCCACATTTCACTATCTCTATCCCCCATGACAATAAAGCACAATTTCAGTGTTCATCATAACAGCTCTTACTGCAGCACCATTGTGGAGGAACCTGTTTCAAGGTGTTTTATTAAAAGATATAACAAACCTGCTCCTTCTGAGGATTTCACACAAACAGAGATGGTATAAAGGAGACAAGCCAATTCAATAACAAATGAAAAAAAAAAGTCACAATTTTTCAAGCCAAAAACCTGTTATTTTTTTTTTCTTCACTGAAAAGCAAGCAGATTTTCTATTCCTTTTGCCTCTCTCCAGTGTGAAAGTACCAATGTGTTTGATTCAATAGGGCAAGTTATCTACCAATATTTGGTAGATCTACACACTTATTACTACATTAAATTGGCTCTTTAGCATAACACCATTTCCTTCCCTGTTGCTTCCACATTCAGGCCTGTATTTTTGCACCACTCACATCCTTATTCTGCAAAACATTTGATGTGTGTAAATTTTGTCTGGTGAGTAATCCCATTTGCATTCACCATACTGGATGAATTTAAGGTGATGGGTTTGGTGGGTTTAAACACATGTTTGAAATCAAAGTGGTGCTCAGATCTCTGTAGCCAACTTAAGTAAAGCTCAATTATAAGACACTCTCCTCTTCCCCCATCCACTCTTCCATTTGTGTTCAATAGTTTCTATGCATTTTGCTGACAAATAGGAAGTGTGAAGTTGGTCTCTTGCCATCACTGGAATAGACTAGGAAAGACTTAAGTGGAGTTTTGTTGGGTTTTTTTTAAAGTAGTGTCTTAATTTCTGGGAAGAGTGCCACGGAAACCATACAAGCCTTTGGAATTTGGTTCTGTCATTGCAAAGTTCATTTTGGAGGTTAAAAACCCTGAAAGCCATCTTAGCAAAGTTAGAATCACAGAAATAGGAGTGGTATCCTCTCTTTTTTACTTTTCCCAGCTGCAGGTCTTTCACATGGCCTTGCCCCCTCCTGCAGTCTGCTCTCAGGTCAAGATTTGCTCAGCTACACTTGAGCCACATTAGTTCAGTGAGTGAGGAATTCATAATAACTTGTTGACTGCAAGCCTCTGCATCAGCATTGTGTTTTGTTTGTTTTGTAGTCTATCAGAACCTGTGCTTGAGGTCTCCCATCCCTCACAATCTCATAGTTTCGAGAGCTACAATGCTGGATTCTAGCATGTCCCTTTAAAGCAACCTGCAAAGCTCAGGGTGCATCATCCATCCTTGACTATTGCACTGTGGCTGCATTGTGTTACACCACAAATCCTACATCTTCAGCTAGGATGAGGTCTAAGAGTCATGGAGGAATAAGATTTCATCAGGATGTTTAGGTATTAGCCTTTGAAGAGAGAAGTGCCAAGGGGATGTGAATCAGTCCTTGCTAATACATCTCTGTATAGATTTGCTATGAAAAAGACCAAAACCTGATAGGTGTTTTCTGATTCTCTTCCCTTCTGTTTTTGAGTCCTGGTAGCAAACAGCAGTATTCTGGTGTGTCATTTAGGGACTCAGCTTCTGTTCTTTAGCACTCAGGAAAACTCAGTTCCTGAGAAACTCAGCCTGTAATTACAGATTTCAGTGTTTGGTTTGTGGGTTCTGTCAGCATTTTTCCTCATAAAGCAGTTAGAGTATTCAAAAACATGTTTTATCATCTTGCTACGAGTCATTGACTTTTTTTTTTCTTGTGCCTTCTGTTGCATTTAATAAGTGAAAACATAATTTGACAAAAATGTTTTTAATACTTATCTTATTTTGGAGACCAGTTTTCTCTGTCTGCAGGTGGGTATGCAAGCATACACTGGTTTTCTCAAAGGCACAAATCCCAGGCCATGCTGCTAGGTGAAGCAGAGCACTATCATTTAATTTACACTTTCTCAACTCTACTAAGCTCTAATATATTTCCAGCTGAGAAAAGACAAGTCTTCTGAATAGGAAAATATTTTTTTATACAATTTTCATCCATGTGACATTTTTCTTTTCTTTTCTTTTCTTTCTTTCTTTCTTTCTTTCTTTCTTTCTTTCTTTCTTTCTTTCTTTCTTTCTTTCTTTCTTTCTTTCTTTCTTTCTCTCTCTCTTTCTTTCTCTCTCTCTTTCTTTCTTTTCTTTCTCCTTTTCCCTTCTTATGCTGTCTTGTCTTCTTTTGCTCATTGCTTGTAACCCTGCAGTCAATCAGAATACTTTGAAAACTGCAGGACAGTGTTTTCCCAAAGTCCTCTGTCAGCCAAAATAGAGACATTTCAGCATGGCAGAGATGAGGTGACAGATGTACTGAATGCGTGCCTCCTGGAGGTGTCTGAATCACTTCCCACAGAAAGAAGACACGGAAAATCACAATCAGTTTGAAATCCCCAAGTGCCTGCCCAGTTCAGACAGATGCAAGTTGCTGCCTGCATGTGTCCTGCTAGCTGTGGCAATTATTAAATGACTCATACATAATTGAGACCTGCTTTCCATCAGCAATTGTTCTAAGAGGGTTTTCCTGCAGTCCATTAAGTAATCTCTCTTTGTTCGGCGTAAGAATGCATAAAGAAGGCAAATTAACCTTCAGGTGCCCACAGGCATGAACCTAGATCCTATTTCTTCTCTCTTTCAGGTTACCCTGGTCTGACCACCATATCAGACACCATTTCTTTCATGTTGAAGACTCAGACAAAGGTGCCATGGATGTAAAAGAAAGGAAACCGTATCGATCTCTGACTCGGCGCCGCGACACCGAGCGCCGCTACACCAGCTCTTCCGCTGAGAGCGAGGACAGCAAAGTACCCCAGAAGTCCTACAGCTCCAGTGAGACCCTCAAAGCTTATGATCAAGACTCCAGGCTGACCTACAGCAATCGAGTCAAAGACATGGTGCACCAGGAGGCTGATGAATTCTGCCGGGCAGGTGAGCACATTGCAGCAGTTGCTGCTGTAAGCAGATTGGGTTCATCAGTTGGGAGGTAGGGCTGGGTGAGAGGCCACCTTTGAAGGAATCTGCAGTCAAAAAGCAAGATACATGGAAAGACAGCAGCAAGAACCAGCAGGTCCAGAGAGGTAATTTTGCCGCTCTACTC
>VZTY01021096.1:77012-114998 GCA_013400935.1 Turnix velox
CCTTAACTATTCTATGATTCTATGATTCATTGTATTTCACAGGCATGGGATTTGTGCAAACTAAAGTCCTTAATTGGGAGTCCATTAGCCTGTGTTCATTAGCACATTTCACATGTCTGCCTCCAACAGCCTTTTGCCACCTCCCACCAGGAGACGAGAATTCTCATCCATGTGGTGCACATGGAGTGGAAAGTCAGGTGTCTGCTCAGGAGACCTTTACAGCACATGTCATGGCTTCAACGGGAGCAGATTTGACTTTTTTAGTAGTAGCTGGTATATTGCTGTTTTTTATTGGAGTTGAACACACTGTTGATAAAACACTTTTTTATTTGTTGCTAAGCACTGAAGGCCTTTTGTACTCCTCACACTGCCCCATCAACAAGTAGGCTGGAAGGGCACGTGAAGATGAAAGGAGATGCAGCTGGGACACCTGATCCCAACTGACCAAAGGGAAATCCCATGCCATGACATGCTCAGTAATAAAAGCTGAGGGAAGAAGAAGGAAGCAGAGGACATTTGGAGTTATGGCATTTGCTTTTCTTCCCAAGTAACTGTCATGCATGATGGAGCCATGATTTCCTGGAGATGGCTGAAAGCCTGTCTGCTCATGCAAAACAGTGAATTAATTCCTTGTTTTGCTTTGCTTACATGCACAGCTTTTGTTTTGCCAATTCAACTGTCTTTATCTCAATCTATGAGTTCTTTCACTTTCACTCTTCTGATTCTCTCCCCCATGGCAACTATGGCAAGTGAGTAAATGGCTGCAGAGTTGTAGCTGCCAGCCAACCTTAAATCATGACATTATGCCTTGTGCCTGCTCTGTCAGGAAGGAAGTCAACATGGATGCCAATGCAGAAGACAACAAGGAGAGAGTGCCACTGTCTACACTGTCCACCCAGTGTAGTACTACAGTAAAACCCAAGAAGGCTAGGAGGAGAGAGGCTATTGGGATGGGATGAACCACTCTTGGCACTGAACATGGCTTACAGGCTGGAGACTTGAGACAGGGACATGCTCCATTATTAAAGAACACCTTTCAGCATTTACAGGAGTTATTTACTGAATGCAGGTCAAGTAGCTGAGAAGACATGAAGGTCTGTGGGTCAGCATGGATTCCATAGTCCCAACAGAGATTATAAATATTCTCCTTTTAATTGCTAGCCTGAAGCCAGTACAGTTATGTTTCTATTGCTGCTCTTGCCTACATGAAGTAGATTTCTGGCCCCTGCTATAGTCTCGTCTTCATTTTTCTGTGGAGACACAAGTGTCGCAGTTCAAAACCAAGCCAGGCTTCACATAAATTATTTTTAGAAGTCCATCAAGAAAAGCATAAAATGGCAGAGTCAAATGGAGCAGGCAGCATTCCAGACAATGGGCATAAAATAGCTGACCCAGGCTGCTCCCAGCTCACCCTCTGCAGTGTGGAGAAACTGATTCCTCAAAGGGAATGCATTTCTTGTCCTCGTTTCACTTGGAGGCTGCTTAATTTCACTCTTCAAACAACCTGCACTTGTGGTTTTGGTGCAAGACTCATCTTTAAGGCATGCATGAGCAAACTGATTTGCAGAAGAAACTTTGTGTACGTGGGTTTGGTGTTTGTATTTCATGATAACCACAACAGGCAATAATTAACAAAAGGGCCAATAGGTGTTGTAAGTAATACCTTTCAATCATAAAAGGAGTTTCCCTCTTAGCAACTCTGAAGTACTTCATCCTCTCTAAGGAATCTACACAGTTATAAAGAGAAGGGAACCTTTTAGGTCATTGAGTTCACTCACTTCATACAATATATTCACCATGCAGGATAGATGTGAATTAGTACAGGTCAGTGGGTTTCAGCCCGAGGGTCTAAGAGGCCATGCAGGTCCATAGACTTCTCCTAAGAAGTACACAAAAGATATATAAGAAAAGCCAGTCTATTGACAAAGAGTATAAATTTCTTATGCACAAGTTCATAATTCCTTAGGAAAATATAGTAAGGTACTGAGACATAATAAGAACCACTGGTATAAGAGTCTGAAATTGAGCAGAAGTTAAGATTAACCATGTCAAGGCACCAGTTCTACTTATGATGTATCAGCCACAGATTTTTCAGTTTAGAATTTTCTCTCAGTTAATCTCAAGATTTCCCAAACTGGCCTGAAAAGTGTTAACAATAACCTCAGACTTTCTGTGCCACGTTTTCCACTGGCAGAGGGCCATGAATGGATCTCTTTGTGGTACTGGTTGGCCTCACCACAGCAGAAACCAAGCCTTGTGAGCCTGCTTGATATCAACAAGGCAAAGAGGATTTCTCTCTTGCATTGGTTTGGAAGGCAGAGGAGGGAGACATTTCAAATTGACAAAATAAATTCAGCAAATAAACAAGTCAGCATTTAAACAGGTTTAGCTAGAGTGAGAGTGCCAGCAAACATGCAACTCAGCACAGGAAAAAAATAGAGCAGATCTGAATGTAAAAGTCTCAGATATTTATTATCTTCCCTTTATTGACTCGTGTTCTTCCAGCTTAAAAGGCAGTAGTGAACACAGAATATGAAAATCGATGCATCTCCTGCTGTTTATTGCAAATAAATTTGATTTTCAGTTAATTGTAGCAGTCATTTTTCATAATTTATGAGATGCTGCTACTGGAGAGCATCAGTCATACTGTGCATTGATGTGTCTGGTGATGTCAAGTGTGGCTTGTTTCAGGGGAAGGTGGAACTTGCCATCAGTGACTCAGACACACAAGAAAAGCCAAAAGATGTTGTTTGACAGCACTCCTTGGAGAGTGGTTTAAAAACTGTCCTGCCCTTTCAATGAAGTCGAAACTGGAAAAGAGGAGCCAGGTCTCTGGAGAGATACAGTTTCCTTGTGTTTATGATGTGGGCCAAGTTATTTTGGTGCCTTATGCTGTGGGGTGGTAGAGGACACTCTTTCAGATTAGTTTGCAATCAGGTAAAACTGGTTAATTTGCCACAAGCTTGCATGCTGCTTCCAGAGCAAGGTCCTAGGATCTGACACAGGTTTCAACCCCCAGCAACCTTTTCTGTCCACTCGCTCCATCTGGAAAGCTTTAGTCTTGTTGGATCAATTAAAAAGGTGTGAAGTTCATGAATGCTTTATGTGCTTTATAAATCTTGAGCTGTAGATTCATAACCAGCTGTGCCATGGTTATATCCTCCTCACATCAAAAGGTCACTGCTCTGAGATTTGGATATAACCATCTTCCTGTCCTGTTATTCACCTTGTATTTAAACATCTCTCAGTTCACTGCAAAAGTCAACTGCATAAAAAAGTGTGGGACTGGTTGATGTGTTCTGTGCATGTGTTCTGTGACACGAGAACTTACCTGTGCAACAGGGCTCAGGGATAAGCCAGGGTCTTTCCAGAAGCACGAAACCAGACTCTGGAAAAGTAGAAACCTGACTATATCTATAGGAGGCCTATTTTCCACAGTGGGATATTTAACATCAACAAATGGAAATGTGGAGAACCACATACATTTAGGGTTTTGAGGTGGGAGAGAGTCATAACTCAGTTTTGGAGACAATCTTGAGATCCAGGCTTGATGTTAACAGGTAGATATGAAGTTCTCTGTCCAAAAGTAGGTTTGAGCCTGAACTTTCTTGGAGATGGTGAATTCATAATTATCTTGTCAAAATATGTCTCAGTTGCAAACACTACTCTAAAACTGTGGCCTGTGCTTAGACTTGGCAGGTTCCACCTCTCTTTTCACTGCAGGGGATTTACTTATTGAAGTAACAGGAAGAAGCCATCTCCACTGAATTTGATCACCAGTGTTGGTATTTGGACACAATCCCAGGCCTGATGCCTCCTACTTGTTATAGATAAAGTTCCTTAATTCCCCCCCATCGGGGTGTAGTGTAACAAGAGCAGGGCTGTTGTATGCTGTATAAATGCAGGGTGCAGCTAAAGGCATTCACAGGTGGTCAGAACTCTTTTAAAGCCATTCATGGTTGAAAAAGAAGAGCATGCACCAATATAAATACATGTGGATTAAAATGGAGCCACTGATTTCTCCCCCTAGCTTTCTCATGCAACTTCCCAAACAAAGCATGCTGATATTTGAATTCCTATTGACATCAATTTGGTTGGATTTTGAAGCTCTGCAGGTAACTCAGGAGTTATTTCTTTCAGGTAGTATTTTTAGTCAGCTAAACAATTGCATCTGTTTGCAGCCAAATAACCTCTGCTGTGCCTGCATCAGAATGAATAGCTAAACTGTGTCATGGTGTGAGCGGTCAGCAAGGGGAATGAGAGATCGCCAAAGGAAATTTAAATCCCTAGTATGTAATTTCAGGGATTTCAATGAGCAGAACTCACTCAAATTTCCTATTGTAGTGGGGTTGCCAAGTGTATGGTGTACTGTAGGACTTGTAATCATTGCATGCCTCATTTTGCTTTTCTCCCAGGAAGATTACTTCTTGCCTCTCTCAAAGAATTCTGTCACTTTTCCATCTGTCTTTCCTTTCAAATCTGATGATTTTGTTGAACAAGCTCCAAGGTTTTGTCAGGTTCCAAAAGTAAGAATCCAGCTGTTTGTGGTCTTGGCATGGTCACTTGATCTCCCACCCACCAAGACCACAAAGAGTTAATTTTTGGTGTGATATTCAGACCTGGGAGCTGCTGTCCCCCATGCAGAATCATAGAAGGTTGAAAGGAACCTTTCAGATCATCAAGTCCCACCTTCACAAGAACCATCACTAAATAATATCTCTAAGCACTATGTTTTCCTGTCTCTTACCTCCAGGGATGGTTCCTCAACCACTTCCCTGAGAAGCGTGTTCTAACACTTAATAAAATCATAAAGTGTGTTGAGTTGGAAGGGATTTCTAAAGTCCAACCACTTGCAGTGAGCAGGGACAATCTTGCACTAGACCAGGTTACTCAAAGCCTCATCAGTCCTGGTCTTGAATGACTCCAGGGATGGGGTCTTCACCACCTCTCGTAATTTTTCCTAATATCCAGTATAAACCTCCCCTGGTGCAACTTGAGGCCATTTCAACTTGTTCTGTCTCTTGTTACTGAGAAGAGACTGATCTCCAAGGCTACACCCTCTTTTCAGATACTCATAGAAAGCAATAAGGTGTCCCTTCAGCCTCCTTTTCTCCAGGGTGGATGCACGCAGCTCCTTCAACTGTTCCTCACAAGACTTGTGTTCCAGACTCCTCACTAGTTTTGCTCTCCTTCTGTGGACCTGCTCCAGCTCCTCAATATCTTTTTTGTGCCCAAAACTGGATGCAGCACCTGAGAAGTTCAGGTTCTGACTTGTGCTGAGTACAGAGGGATGACCGCTTCTCTAATCCTACACATCACACTGTTCCAAAGAACTCTTGTAGACAGAAGATGAACAGTTCTACCACTGGTTTGTGTTAGATTAAACCATCCTCTATTAAAGACTAACCAGGCTGTTGTGTTTTCTCCCAGGAGCCTACTTTTCTTTGAGAGAGCTGGGTCTTGAAGACGTGACGCCCACACATGGGACTTTGTACCGGACTGATATTGGGCTGCCCCATTGTGGCTACTCCATCAGTGCTGGCTCAGATGCTGACACAGAAGCAGATGTGGTCATGTCACCTGAGCATCCTGTGAGGCTTTGGGGACGCAACACCAAGTCTGGACGCAGCTCCTGCTTGTCCAGCCGGGCCAACTCCAACCTCACCCTCACCGACACAGAGCATGAGAACACCGAAACCGGTAAGTGGTAACTGCTTGTGCCATGGCAGCTTCCTGCTCTACCAGGAATGCCTCTTCTTACCACTCCAACTTAATCTTCCTTAGGTTTTGTGTTGGTTTGGGCTTATTTTATCAGACTCGGTGAAAACACTCTTCTAATAGCCCCATGTCGTGGCCTTTTGTACTGTCCTACAGAGCGTTTGCTAATAAACTGCTGGAGAAGCTCCTACTTATTTATCACAGCGACAGAGATCATTAAATGGCTGTAATGCTCTCTCTCTCCTTTTTGTAGCAACCTTTCAGATGATAAGGCATTTAAATCTCCCCTCCCCTGGTTGATGCTGCTCTTCTCTTGGCTACAGATTTTCGGGGCAGATAATTTCCTTCTTTTCCTCACTGACTCCTTGACAGGAGTCCTTTCACTTATGTAAATCGCTTGACTGCTCTCTGAAGGAAAACAGTGGCAAAATATATTTATAGAAGCTTTTTTTTTCTCTTCATGTGAAATAAAAGCTGAAGGTCACAGGGTTGGGGGTTTTTTTATCTCTGTAACTTTATGTCCCCAGCTGCAGGGGACTCCTGCCTGCATTCTGTAGGTTCACGAAGCTTTTGGTCAGCAGTTCTGCCAAGCTGTGTAGGAAGTAGAGAGGATTTGGATTCAATGGCAGCTTGACCCGGGGGTTCACACAACCCTCTGTGCCTTTGCACCTTTAATTCAATTATGGCACAGCCTGCTTCTTAATATAGCTGTGTTCAAGTCATCATGAGTGCAGAAAGCTGATGTGAAATGACTGTATTGCTTCTTCTCTTCATGCTTTTTGCCACAATATTATAGTGACAAATGATGATAACGTTTCCTTGGGAAGCCATGACATGGTGAGACATACACCACCCACATGATTTTATGATTAACTCCCAACAAAATTGCAGCCAAAGCTTATTAAGTTTCTGCTCAGAGATAATGATATATTAGGGAAAGTTCATAGATAGATGGCCTTATGTTTGAAGGACATACAAAAGAATCTTTTTATATTACTCTTGCAGTATTTTTTTTATTTTTTTAGTGTGGTATCTCACAGGGTTGCACCCAGTAGGACAGGCAGACATACACTGCCACATTATATTGTTTTCCTTCCAAGCTTTGTGTTTTGATCAAAAAATGGAAGGGTCATCAGGGTCAATTGGAGTTTTATATATTCCAAATAAACTGTCAGAAAACAGCTAAAAACAACCTTGTGCTTCCAACCCCTTCTCCTGTATCCAAAGCACTCTCTGTGCTTTCCCTACTGGTGGATGGGTAGCCATGATCCTGTCCTATAAATTTTTCTTCTTGTACCTATGAAGAAAAGCAAAGATTAGAATTCTAATCTTTTTTTTTTCTTAAAATAATTACATTAGCTGTTGGATTCTTTTTCACTGGTTTCCGTAATGCTATCTCTAGATGTGAAAATGCAACTTTGTACTCACAGATCGCTTACAAATGGAATTATATTAGCAATAACACATCAGCAGCAGCACATGCCTTGAAAGGCTTTACTGAAACTAATAACAGAGGCAGTAGCATTCTTGTGTCAGGACTGAGACAACCTCTCATTCCTCTTCCCTTAATTTAATGACATACTAACCATTTGCTGAATCACCATTTCATTGCAATTAGAAAAGGGGAAGAAAGAAAGGGAGAAAACATACCTAGGGGTTGTTCAAGGGCTGTACAAATGCAAAAGGAGTTTCTGGCACAGGCTCAGTATTTTCAGTCATAAATGTTGAATGTTTTGAATGAGAAAGGCTGTATCACTCTCAAAAAAACTATGTATGTGTAGCAGTGCTGGCCAGTCTGTTGTGTTGATCATATTGAAACAAAAAAGGTGGTGGAACTTGAGGGAAAATACTACAATCTAAACTGTGTTGGTAAGGAGCTTCAGCTGATTCAGGGCAGAAACACTAGTCCAGAGTTGAGAGAAAGACCATTCTGTGGGTCACCAGAATCCTGGTGACCATATGGTCAGTTACCACCCTTTGAGGGTGGCAGAGCATTGGCACAGGATTCCAGAGGTGGTGGAGTCTCCATCTCTGGAGACATTCCAAACCCAGCTGGAGCTGGATATGTTCCTGTTCAGCCTGAGTGACCCTGCTCTGGCAGGGTGACTGGGTGATCTCCAGAGGTCCCTTTCAACCCTGAAAATTCTGTGATTTCAATACAGGATTTGAGAAACTTTTGCACACAAACCCCTTATAACCTCAAACCTGCTGCTGGAGAAAAGCAAGCCAGAGATCCTCTCAGAAGCTTTGTCTAGCAAAGGCAAAGGTTGCTCTGTGTTTTCTCCCTCCACACAGAAGCAGCATTACTCAGGGCCTTCCACTGCTTGCTCTCACCCAGGCTATTTTGAGAAATCCCAGATTTATGCGAGAAATGTTTTCAAGAAGACAGGAAATTTTGCTAATGGCAGCATAAAGTAGCATAATGCCATGACTCAGTTTACAGGATACCTTTATCGGTCAATATTAATAGTTGACAGTATTGATAGGAGTTATAGCCTTTAGCTGAAGTCAATATGGAGCTTTATGAACCTGCCATCAATGGAAGATTTTATGGGACCCATTAAACCAACTTTTCCCACGAAGGTTAAAGTCAGCGATTTTTATGCTGTTCATTATTCATCCAGAATAAATAATCAGAATTTGCTTCTGATGTGTGTAAATCCAAAGCTGTCGAAGCACAGTTCCACCAAGGCATTTATTGTGTTCTGAGACAATTGCCTGGCTCCCTTGAAGAGGAGATTTGCTTTTATTTGAGGAGTGGTGATGCCTTGAAGGAAGGGATACACTGCTCTCTAAGTTCAACCAGCCCTCAATCTTTAAGGCAACCGATGAAGTGATCTGGTTCCATGGCATATTACAGTCCATAAATCACTTGCACAGGCAGCTGGCATGAAAAGCCCTGTATTGCTTTATCTAAACTGCTCCCAGGCTGTCCAGGAAGCTGAATACTTTTATTAGGTGAAGAGTTTCACTGAAGAGTTAGCTTAAGTTAAATCTCCTGCATTGCCTTGAGTTCTGATCCTGCACACCCAACCAGCCCCAGTGGCTTCCTCTCCATTGCACACTGGATAGTCACTTTCAAAAGTGTAGGGAAAGAAGGGACAGGTCAAGATGTGATAACATCCAGGAATAATGCAATACCTCTGTGCTGTTAACACTGCAGGCACTTTGTGTAGGGTTTTTCCACATGACCACCAAAGCTAAGCTGAGATTGTGGACTCTCAGTCCAGATCCATGCAGAGGGAGGAGTTTGCTTCCTGGAAGTCTAGCAATGTAGTTAGGAGAACCTCTTTCCTACACCATCAGGCTGTGTTTCTCAACAAGACTGATTCAAGCAGAAATTCTTGAAGTGATCATTTGGATTAGAGCCTGGAGTTAACGGGCATCACCTTAGGTAACCCTGAACAGGCTTTCTACTGAGCCAACAATTGTCTAATACAGAGACAAGCAAACGAAGGAGAGTAAAGTAACAGTCTTCCAAAAATTGACTTATTTTGCAGCAAGTCAGTCACATACTAAAAGCAAAATACTTCTAATCATAAAGGCATCATCATAAAAATGCAGTATCACAGAATAATTTATGATGAAAGGCATCGCTGAAGGTCTCAGGTCCAGTCTGCTGCTTAAGGAAGGGATAACTCTGAAGTCAGATCAAGCTGCTGTTACATTTTGATTATCTCCCAGGAAGAAGAGGCCACAACCTCCATGCCCTGTTTCTGGTGCTGTCTGTGCTTGCTGTGAACTCGAATTTCCTTTGCCACAACTCTTGTATGTTGTCCATCCACTCACTGAGCATCTCCAGGAGCAGCCTGTCTCCATCTTCTACATATCCCCACTATAAAAAGGTTAAAAGACAGCATTTTGATCTCTCTTCAGGTGTCTCTTCTCAAAGAGACTGCTACAAACAAATCCACCTAGGTCTTCCTCTTCTCATAGAATGGACCAGGTTAGAAGGGACCTTTCAAATCATCCAGTCCAGAAATCAACCTAACCCTGAACCTACTAAAAATGTTTTGTAGGCAGTCAGGCACTGGGAGAGATGGTCAGAGGCATCTGGAGAACTCCACTGCTGAAACAGGCTTTCATTATTTTCCTTGGGTCTATAAGGGAGATCTTAATCAAGATCCATCAACAGTGTTATGAATCATGCTGATGTCCTGAGATGGATCTGAACATGAGGCATGTACATATATGGGGTAGAAAATGTAGATAGTCCCATACCACAAAAAATATCATCACAAAAAAAAAAAAAGAAAACCAAAACCAAATCAAACCAAAATACTTCTTTATTTTCACTATGATAAAGAGCTTACTGATTTATTCGGGGCAATCACTGCAGGATTACTTTAGACCTGGGTCAAAGGCATTTTAAAATTTGTCTTTGTAAACCAAAAAAATTAGTAGAATTTAACTTTCACCTATACCAAAGAAGTTGAGGCAAACTAAGGATTCACTGTATTTTAAATCTGGGCTCAGTGTTAAGATCCACCAAGGCATGGAGTTGGTTAAATGTGAGAAGGAGCAGGAGAGAAGAAGGATGGTTCTCTTCCTTAGCAGAACAAGTCAGTAGTGATTAATGCCATGTACATGTGGAGAGCGGATCTGATGTTTCTCCCTGTCATCATCTCCTCTTGGGAAGAATGTGGGCAGTATCAAGAGGCCAGGAGGATCTCACAGGCAGGATGAGTAACATCAGACAGCTCAAGACAGTTCAGCCAAGCTGGAGATGCTCAGTTGTGATATATTACATGAAGAAATTCTTGCAGCACAAGTGCTGCTAAATGTGGCATTTTTGTACCTAACAGACTGAGAGATTTGTAGACATTAACTAAAATTCTATATCTAACCACTGTGGAAGACAACACTGCTGTCAAATTGCTTCCTTCCATCTTCACAATTCAAAAATAGGCAGGAAACATGTCATCCTCAACATGTTTTGTGTGTGTAAAAGAGATGAGAATGAGACTGCAGGATTCAAATCTCACATTGAAAAATTAAATGAATTCAAGTAGGATCAGCCCTAACATTTCACCACACATCTCTTGGTCACCTCTACTGAGGAAGAGCAGCTTAATCTCAAGGTTCATTTGTCTTTGCCTTCACCTCCAAAATCACCAGTAGGTGCCAAAAGTGCCGTGGTGACTGTAGCAATACACACACCTCCTTACTGTGACAAGATGAAGAGCACCAATTAATTTTAAATCATTGGGCCCACGTCCTACAGAGAGCAATGATTTTTCTTTTAGGCACTACTGTTCTGGGATGCATTTAAATGAGCTTTAAAACTACCAAGTATCAGCCAGCCCAATATTCAGACCCACTCTCCAAGTCTTGCCATTTTGACCAGAAAGGTAGTAGATGTGTTTCTGTTTAACTTTTGCCCTTTTTTCTGGAAAGTTTCCATAAGCTTTTGTAAAACCGCAGCCTACTGACAACCAGGAGCTGGGGCTGCGATAGTTCTGCACACTCTACCATCACAGACCCCACTCTTACCCATTTTAATTGACATAACACATGATTTAAGGAGCACTTTTTGCAGTAACAGCCACACTTTCTGCTTCCATGCAGCTGAAGCTATTATTGCTGCTGCTGGAAGCAGAACTTGAGAAACTGCATAGGAAATTAGGACTCAAGTTGACTGAATAGAGGGAATTTGGAAACACAGGGGTACATTAATGTGGGAAATAAAGACAAGTCTTTCAAACAAGGAACACCACAGAAATTATATAATTTTATTTGTCCTGCATAGTTATGAGTCATACAATCACAGAATAGTTTGGGTTGGAAGGGACCTTAAAGATCATCGTGTTCCAACCTCCCTGCCATAGGCAGGGCAGCCTCCCACTAGATCAGGCTTCTCAGTGCCCTGTCCAGCCTGGTCTTGAACATCTCCAGAGAGGGCACATCCACAACCTCTCTGGGCAACCTGTTCCAGTGCTTCACCACCCTCACTGTAAAGAATCTCTTTCTTATGTCCAGTCTAAATCTACCCCCCTCCAATTTACATCCATTGCTTCTGGTCCTCCCATCAGATATCTTACTAAAATGTCCTTCCCCTGCCTTTCTGTAGGGCCCCCTCAGGTACTGATAAGTTACTATAAGAAACCTGACAAATGTTTTCACTTATTTGATGGTGCCTGCTACAGACCTCACTGTTGAATACTCTTCCATGTTAGAGCAGCTCCTGGGTGTGTAATGGTAACTAGCTGTTTTGTTGCAAAATAGCCAGCATTCCAGATTGTTGTAAATCTCAGTCCTCTTGGTTAAATGCAGCCCAACATGCTGTTCACTGCTAGGTTTCTTGTTCTTATTTTGACTTCTTCTTGTTAAATCAGAAAGCTGTCCCGACAGTCAAGCCATGTGTTCCAGAATTCCACTAGCTTCTCCTAAATACTTTGTCTTTGTTTTACAATAGCCAGGGGAGCTCTAGGCAAACAGGAATTACATCTATGTGCTCTTCTTGTTCGCTTTGGCTGTCGAGAGCTCATCTCCTAATGCTGTCTGTACTTGCCACCAGAAGCCTTGCTGAGTTTTCCCAAATTGCTCTGAGCTTTTGCCGAGGGAGGATTTTTACTCAGCCTTCTTTGCATTCTTCTCCTTCCTGTTTTCCAAATCATGTTGACCCAAAATCACTGTCTTAAGCTACAATTCAATACATCAGTGCAATTAGCAGGGCCAGAATTACAGGGAAATCTTAGCATTACACATTATTTGTTAATAGCCCAGTTGATAATACGTGGTGACTTTTCTTTTTATTACCATGTTTTGCTGAGTAATTTCCTTTCAGGCTCTTACACACACTATTGTTAATATTGTTAGCGTGGTTGCAGCAACATCATCAAGGTTTTTTTTTTATTTTTTTCCCCCTCCTTTGAATTAAATAGTGCATTATAATGTACCTCCAGTAAATGAGTGTGTGATTCAGACATGCTGCTTCTGCAAACCTGCAAACCATCTAGGTAAAAATGTGATACTCAGACTCTGGAGAATTGATAAAGGAGATTTAAAAAAAAAACCTCACCATTTTTTACAATAAATTAAAAAAAAAAAAACAGGAATGTGCTATGAGCTATACTTTATTAAGCTTCCCTTATGCTTTTTGATCAGGGGAAGACAAGAATAAATTAGAATTACCCGGTCAAGATCAGGCATCTGCTGGCTGTCATCTTTCACTTGCCTCCTATCAGTTGTAACCTTAATATTAACAAGATGTTTCAGCTTGAAATGAAGATTAGCCAGAACCCTTACCACTAAAGATCCATCATCAGTTGCAGAAGTTAGTGAAGAACTACAAAAACAAGAAATAGATTCAGAAGGAAATTTTCTCTAATCTCCTTCCCTGTTTCAGCTCTTCAGAATTCTTATGCTGCTCCTTCACAGGTAGGATTTACAGGAAATTCACCATTTTAACTGCACATGGGAAATACTTGGATATTGCAGTAGACAGAAGCTGCCTTATAGAGATATTCAGAGACTTGGTGTTCACTTGAAATGTGAAGGTCAGGGGAAGAAAAGTGCCTTCAGGCTCTCCAACCATAAAGATACTGATATTCCTATGAAGAATATTAGTCCTAAACAGGAGACTTCAGCTACATGACCATCCCAAATGATACATTCCCCACTGAAAAATGGCTCCCTTAAAGGCTGTTACAACTTCCTTACTTGTGATCTGACTTTCTAACCACTGACATTCTTGATGATGGATTCCTTGTATTTTCTATACTCTTTTTTGTCTTTTTTGTCCCTTTTAGACATTAGAACTGAGAAGCCTCTTGGAAGGGAAAGCCTCTTTCCCCTCTTGGAAGGGAAAAGGTGAGGCACCACCTTACCTCTTCACAAGACTCTCAGAGAAAGTTTTACCCTGATGTAACAGTAAATTCATTCAACCATTCCTCTATGCCCTGAGTGTAAAAAAATGAGGAACATAGTAGATGTTTCTATCTCTCAGGCAGGATTCAAAACACCCAAGAGCTGCTTTTGGTGTGCTTTTGGTACTGCCATGGAGGTAGCCAGTGGCATCCACACTCACAGTTTAGGAGGAAAAGTTCAATAATTCAATTGTTGTGTTAGTGATTAGCATCTTGGATATGTCCCACAGCAAAGGAATTTCCACTGGTTTCTAGAGATCACCTATGTCATGACTGGACAGTTTGCCTCTAGAGAAAAAGAAGTCTTTCAATTTTCCTTATTTTATTATATTCCTATAAGGTATGTCCCACGGAGGATGCATTTTCTTTGTTACTGTAATCTGCTTCTGAGAGGATGCTGACATTAAAACCTTCCCCAATGTTATTCTGCTGTAATGAACTGCAGTTCAATATAGGTTAGCATGCAGGTTTCATGTTATTATTATTATGATGACGATGGTGAAGCCATTAAGCAGGAAAAAAAGGGCTCAAACTTTAGAAACTCATTAATAGCCTGGATACTGGGGGACAGGGCATGTAGAAACAACATTAGCAAGTGAAAATTTACTGTTCTTTTCAATTATGCTGTTAAGTTTTGTCCTTTCCTTTGCCACTTTAAAATGCCTTGTCATGAAGATTAGATTTTTTTTTTTGAGGAAAATAATTGCATTTAGTAGTAATATAGCTGGCAAGCTGACAAGTATTCTGGAAGTATATCTCTGCATTTTTTTACATTATTTGCAAGTGCTGTAAATAACATCTTTTGGTGTGAAACACCCAAGGGGAAATCCAATTTGGTTCAGTGTCAAAAGGCCTATTACTTTTAATAGGAATTCTGCCTCTTTGTAAAGTGGGATTTGTGTGCAGAGACAAAGAGAAATGTTTGATGCCACAGAGTGAAGGTTATCATAGAATCATAGAATAGTTTGGGTTGGAAGGGACCTTAAAGATCATCTAGATCCAAACCCCCTGCCATAGGCAGGGACACCTCCCATTAGACCAGTTCCTGTTATGCCTGATCCAGCCCAGCCTGAAAGACTTCCAGAGAGGAGACAACCTCTCTGGGCAACCTGTTCCAGTGTCTCACCACTCTTACAGTAAAGAATTTCTTTCTTTCATGCAGCCTAAATCTACCCTTTTCCAATTTGCATCCCTTACTCCTAGTCCAGCCATCCTGTACCCTATTAAAAAGTCCTACCCCAGCATTTCTGTAGACCCCCTTCAGGTACTGAGAAGATACTATGAGGTCCCCCTGAGCCTTCTCTTCTCCAGGCTGAACAACCCCAACTCCTTCAGCCTGTCCTCAGCAGGGAGGTGCTCCAGCCTTCTGATCATCTCCTCTGAACCTGCTCAGAACACAGAGGCCCATCAGAGCTGGTACAGATATCAGAGCCTGGGTCATGGTGGACCAGCAGTGGGCACTGAGAAAGGAATTTTGCTTTAGGGCCAGTCATGACCTCTATCCTAAGCAAAGGATCTAGCCTTTTCATCACTACCTCGTTGTAGGATTCATATCAACCTGCAATGAGAAGGACATGTCAATGCACCATCCCAGCCTATCAAAGAGGAACAGGACTATTTCCCATACAGTGGAAATGTGTAACAGTCTTTCTTTCCAGTCTGGCATTTCCAGATGCTCACATCTCTAATTCTGAATTCCCACGTGGACCACCATGTCTGCTTCTAGATCTATTCCACAGAGTCTCAGCCCACATCTTCTCCAGTCCCCCTCAAGGTATCTGGCTTTGCTTTTTCTAGTAAAGATGCATCTTCTCCCAAAAGCAGAACAAAGCATGAGGAAAGATCACATTATTTTTATGTTACCCACGCCCAGAGGTGTGCACTGAGTTCCAGATAAAGAAAAGCACAGCTTCTGTCATGAGAATTTGTTCATTAAAATCTCATTGCTTTATTTCTCAGAGGCTTTTGATTAACTTTTTAGGCAAAAATGCCATTCTATTCAATCCAGGGCAGTGATTAAAAATGCAGCACTGCCCTAATTCTACAAAGTTTTTCGTATTTCTTTGAACTGCCCCTGAAAACTTTAATTATGTGCTCTGAGGCAGGTTGTTGGTTTGTTTTGTCCATTGGAGCAGATCATTTCAAAATGTGTCTGAAAATAAGAATTCCTATCTGCTGCTCATGTAGAGTAAGAATTTTACAAACACAGCTTTGTTATGGCTAAGTCAAAAATATGTCTTAGCCACATGTCTAAATTATTCATAGACATTTGGGGAGCAGACATGCTATGGGACTCAGAGAAGGGCTCCTTTCAAATGGGTACTGGACTCTAGTCAAGAGATTTAATATATGGCTTTGTTACAGACAGTGCTTAACCTTGACTGCATTGCTTCATTTCTCTTTCTTCATCTCAGCTCTCTGTTAGAAAAGAAGACCAGGCTGAACAGGGCTTTGAGTAGCCTGCTCTAGTGGGAGTTGTCCCTGCCCATGGAAGGGGGTTGGAATGAGATGATCTTTGAGGTCATTTCCAGCTCATACCATTCTATGATTCCATGATGTAAATCAATGAGCACAAACAGAAATGAGAAATCCACCAGGTGATGACAAGTGGAGAAGAAGAAGATCTGCACAAAGATGATTGGAGCATCTCACTTATGAGGAAAAGCTGAGGGAGCTGGGTCTCTTTAGCTTGGAGAAGAGCTGTCTGAGGGGTGACCTTGTTAATGTTTATAAATATCTAAAGGGTGAATGCCAGGAAGATGAAGCCAGGCTCTTCTCAGTGACCTCCAAGAATAGGACAAGGGGCAATGAGTGCAAGTTGGAACATGGCAGAAATATAAGAAAAAACTTTTTTGTGGTCAGGGTGACAGAACACTGGAACAGGTTGCCCAGAGTCCTTGTGGAATCTCCTTCTTTGGAGACATTCAAACCCCGACTGGACACCTTCCTGTGTGACCTGGTCTAGGTGTTCCTGCTCTGACAGAGAGATTGGACTAGATAAACTCTTGAGGTCCCTTCCAATCCCTGACACACTGTGATTCGGTGAAAACCAGGGATGAGATGTATTATAGTGACTCTCAGGATGCATTAGGTTGCTACACCAGATATCTGTTCCTGCACTCTTGGTGGGGTTCTCCATCCCCACGATCCTCCCACTACAACTGCTCATGCTGAGTAATTTGGATTTAACCCCAAGAAATGAGTGATTTAAAACCTTTCCTCAAGACATGGTGTCAACACACAGAGCTGAGATTTCACAACTCCCTTGGAACCACTGCTGTCCCACATCAGTTTAACCGCAGAGTAGAGGAGCAGATAATCCCACCCAACAGAAAATTTCCCCAATTTGGGTAAAATAAAGGCCAGCTGCTGAGGGTGGGGTAGCAAAAACACCTGGGAGCTATTTAAGACAGAATTACCAGCCAGGAGGAAACATGTCCAACCTCTTTTGGGAAACACACTTCTCTTCCAGGTCCCCTGCAACAGTGAACACTGTCTTTGTTAATGCCAGCTCATTTTCTGTGCAAAGCTTATTTTCTTCTCATATCTCCAGGAGGTTCAAGAACTTCTATTACACTCACCTTGGGGGGGGGAGGAGACGGTGGTGAAATTAAGACTGAATTCTTGTTTCCATTTAAATGCAGCTTGATACGAATAAATGAAAAACAAACAAAAAAAAATTTAAATCTAGCAATCATCTACTGAATAAAAAATCTGTTGTTGACCATTTTCCCTTCATAAAAAATGTAAAAAATGTAGGAATCTGAATAAATACATGCTAAACTATATAATTGCTGGAATAAATATGGATAGATATAGGATATTCTTTGATTTAGCATAAAGTAGCAGCAAATTACACCAATCAGCAAGAATCAACCAGTTTTAAAGGAAAACAACTGAAAGGCTCACATGCAAAATAAGATTAAAACTGATTATTTGAATCAAGATTCTCTGTTTGACAGTTTAAAGCATGAGTACAATTTGAATCAAGCCACACTGCCACGAATAGTTTAATGACAAATAACTTCTCTCTTATACAATGTAGGGACTTCATAGGTGACAGAATCTCATGCTCCTTGTGAACATCCATCTCTAGTCACCTCCTTGTTTGTTTTAGGGTTTGAAAGAGATGAATGGCCACCTGTGGCTGAAAGAGTGTGAATCTGGAAACCCACCAAAAAAAATCTCAGATAATTTTTCTTTTGGGAACTTTAGGATGGCAAGTAAATAAAGATGCAACTGCAACCCCAGAGCTCATTCTCTAGTACCATGGGGAGTGGAAAAGCAGACACAGCCCAACCTTACAGTATTAAGGGAAATATCTCCCTCTCTACTAGATATCACCACTTGGATAATTACATTCCACTTATCAAAATTTCCTTTACACCTGCAGTTGGACAGGGTGTTTCTCCTCCATTAAACCGCTCTGTTTTGCTGCTGTGCTCTACCGAGCAGCTGCTAATGTTCCACCCAGAGGTGTCTGCAGTTCAGCGATGGGTGAAATGATTAAGACTAGTGAGGCACTTGATCATTTGGAATGAAAGGTGCTACATAAACATACTCCATTAGTTTTATTAATGCTCAACAAAGCAAACTTCTACTGTAGCTGGTTCTACTCCTCCTTGGCATTTGATACTCGTTCCCTCTGAGAGACACATTTGGTAAATGCAGTTTGCTGGATGCATCCTTCAGCTTTCCTTAAAAAAGTCTGTTTCCCAAACTGATGATTTGCCTGGGGACTGCCATGAAATGGGTGCTATGTTTGTAGAAGCATGAAGGAATGTTAATCAATGAAACATTGATTGGAAGGGACCTTTCAGATCATCAAGTCCAACCATCGACCCAACTCTGACAAGAACCGTCACAAAACCATATCTCTTGAGCTCTATGTCTGCCCATCTCTTAAATACTTCCAGGGATGGTGCCTCAACCACTTCCCACAACAGCCTGCTCCAATTCTTAATAACTCTTTCAGTGGAAACATTTTTCCTAATATCGATTCTCAATCTCCCCTGGCACTTGAGGAGATTTGCTCTTGTCCTATCATCTGTTACTTGGGAGAAGAGACCAACACCGACCTCTCTACACTCTCAGGGAGTTGCAGAGAGAAATAAGGTTTCCCCTCAGACTGCTTTCCTCTGGTCTAAACAATCCCAGCTTCCTCAGCTACACCTTTAAGACTTATTCTCCAAAAGTCTTAAGGCTTGTTCTCCAAAATCTTGGGCCCCTTCTCAGGAAAAGGAAGATGATGGCCTTAGGCATTGCAGGCACTTACCTTCACATCAGGAGAGTAGAAAACTTGGCATGACATCAGTCTACAAACTAAAGAATGGGAAAAGGGCTTAGAGGAATGCCACGTGATGGACTTCCAGAGAAAACAAGCCTTTTCAGGCAAATCAAGCTTCAGTCTTTAAACACAAGTTTAACTGATAAAGAGAAGACCACTTAGATGTTTGCAAAATGTCAGGTTCTGAGTGGCATCAGCTCAGGCATCTAGCTAAAGGCTGACATAGATACTTATGAAAACAGGGTATAGATGTTTATGTTAGTAAATTATATAGAATCATAGAATAGTTGGGGTTGGAAGGGACCTTAAAAACCATCAAGTTCCAACCCCCTGCCATAGGCAGGGACACCTCCCACTAGATCAGGCTGCTCAGTGCCTTGTCCAGCCTGGTCTTAAACACCTCCAGAGAGGGGGCATCCACAACCTCTCTGGGCAACCTGTTCCAGTGCTTCACCACCCTCACTGTAAAGAATTTCTTTCTTATGTCAAGTCTAAATCTACCCCCTTCCAATTTACATCCATTGTTTCTAGTCCTCCCATTCAATATCATATTAAAAAGTCCTTCCCCTGCCTCTCTGTAAGATCCCCTCAGGTACTGATAAGCTACTATAAGGTCCCCCCTGAGCCTTCTAAACCAGACTTAGAACACAGCAACTGGAGAAACGTGCTCTCTTTGTCCTCTCCCATGACTCGGTGTCCCTCAGCCCTTGAATATTTTTGGCTTTTGACTGCCCATTGGGCATAATTCCTTCTGAAAAAAAGTCCTTGCCATTCTGTCTGCACAGGGCCCTTTCCACAATAATACTGTCTGCTCCCAAATCACTTCAAATTTACTGTCTTTACTAAGTTTCCTTTGGTTGGAGCTGTCAACGGAGAAAGGAGAAAGTAGAGATCAACTCACAAAATCTCCATGGCTCCTATTCAGGCTGAAAGGGATACTTTCATAACTCCCTTTGATGGGGGTCATGATTGTTTGTGGAGGTGTATCTTCTTTCATCTGAGATGGCAAGTAGGCTGGATTTCATATGGATTTTGGACTATTAACCCTCTTCCTGATCCTGTTAGACCTTGGGATTTGTGTAGATTGAAACAGAGCTCTGGTGAAAAGTAAGTGGACAGTCCTACCTCTGAAGTGTAAATGGATGAACCAGTCCTTATTTGGTCAAAAACTAGCACTGTTATGACCAAAAAAATGCTAAAAAAGGAAAAAAAATTATATACATTTATTGTTAGATAATGTCTATGACAAAAAGGACAGCAGGTATTTGAGCTCAATGTAATGCTTTTTCAACGTTTCAGGCATTATCCAGTAAAGAACTCAAACTACTGGCTAGTAATGTGTGTTGACATTAAAACAAGATACAGGATAAAAACTATACAAATTTAAGGATGTAAGAGAAGAATAACCATACAAATTTAAGGATGTAAGGCTAAACAGACACAACGCTGGCACATGCAGGGATCTACAGCTGTATGGAAGTGGGAAGCTCTTGCTTGCAGCAAGTTTCTGGAGAGTCATGGGGTCAGGGTAAGCAGCCTCCAAACAGCAAGCCTCTATGATGCTCTTGGTGTCTTCTGACTCAAGCCTGGATGTTTTGCTGGAAGGGAAGTAAAATGAAGAGGACAACTGGGAAAATGCACATGTGATATAGAAGAGTTCACAGTATTTTCTCTCTATAAGCCACATGGCTATGGAGATGATCAGTTTCCAAAGGTATATTTGAGCAAGGGCTAGTCCTCTTTCCTACGGAGATATTTTACCATCTGAGAACAGTAGGGCTTTTTGGAAACTTTGAGGAAGAACCATGGTCTGGCCTCTGAAGCAAAAGCAGCTATCTCAGTCAGCAGCACTGGAGATTTGCATTCTGGTCCCACATGAGTAAGAGAAGAGATTCAGGAAGTGTTCCCCAAGATAGACTAGACACTCCAGCATCTATTATTGCCCCTCAGCAGTACCCTAGTAGATTTTTGTCCCATGGACAGTGATGAACTGGGTCCTTAACCTTCTGCTGGTTCTTTTCTTTCTAACTGTCTCATTGCAAGTAAAGCTTTCCAAAACTTTAATGCTCCTGCAAGTCATGTCCTGTTTATCACTGTCCTCCCTGAATTGGTTTTGGTTAATTCATTCTTGGCTTTGTCTAAAGTTCTTGCAAATACATTTGCGTCCTTCAAGAGAAGAATGTCCAGGCAATGATAAAGACTGGGAGATGTCAATACCCCTTTTCTCCAGCAGACACAAAGAGGAGACAGATTCTGCACTGGAATCACTCGGATGCTTTCCTGGGGAAACCACTAAAAAAACTATCTCCCAGAGCTCTTCCACAGACTGATGTCTTATTGATGGTGGCATGTGGGGGTTGAGAGGATAGGAAGGACAGATGGTCCATAAGGTTCCTTTGAGCTACAGCCAGACTCAAAGAAGAAAAAGGGAGACTGGTAAATTTCTGGAAGAGCTTATTTCCTCCTTGGACTTAAACAGGGTGTTGAAATTCATCCAACAGACTCTGTAAAGCCTTTTGGATTCTAAGAAGAAGACATAGATCTACAGCCTCATTATTGCTTATTCGGCCATAAAACAAGAGCTGGAAGGAAGGAGGGAGACAATTGGGTTTGTTTCCTTCCTGTGTACATGAGCTCCTCTCCAGTTGGAAATAGACTGATATGGCTGTTATGAAATCATTATTTCAGCATAATTTCTTTTGGCTCAAGTATGTGTCTGATCATTCCAATTCTGCATAGAGACTTACTTCAAAATGAATATTTCCAAATAATTTTCCAGGAATAATTACATTGGTACATTTCCAAGTCTAGATAAGCCTCTGAATAGAATTCCAGAATGAAAAAAAAAATGTATTAAAAATTAACAGATTCTTTACTTACATGTTTTCTGAAGCATGCAGACATACCTTCCACTCACAAATATGCTGTCTGAAAACTGCTTAGTAACTTTGTTTTCTAATATTTTAAAATAAGAGTGCAAGGAATTACAGGGAGTTCAGAAGGTCACTAGAAGGGAGTATTTTAAAAAATCANTGAATATTTCCAAATAATTTTCCAGGAATAATTACATTGGTACATTTCCAAGTCTAGATAAGCCTCTGAATAGAATTCCAGAATGAAAAAAAAATGTATTAAAAATTAACAGATTCTTTACTTGCATGTTTTCTGAAGCATGCAGACATACCTTCCACTCACAAATATGCTGTCTGAAAGCTGCTTAGTAACTTTGTTTTCTAATATTTTAAAATAAGAGTGCAAGGAATTACAGGGAGTTCAGAAGGTCACTAGAAGGGAGTATTTTAAAAAATCAGTGTGTTAGGAAACTTGATACGAAAAAAGCAGGATTTGGGATTTGACAAGGTCCTGTGCAGCCCTACAGTGAATTAGAAAGCAGTCAGTTATTACTGTCGTCATGAAATGCCATGAAACCTCTGAGATGCCACTTGAGAACATTGAGATCCCAAACCATTTGGGCAAGAGAGAAAAGCAGAATGATAGAATCATTGAATAGTTTGGTTTGGAAGTGACCTCAAAGATCATCTAGTTCCAAGACCCCTGCCATGAGTTTGGCTTTTGTCTATCTGTCACTGAAGGGTGGTTTTGGTGGCTGGTTACCTGTTGCCTCCATGAAAATGACATCACCTTCCACAATATCCCCTGTACCAGGCCCTGCAATGAAAGGAATGACCTTACCCTGGGGTAATTGCTATTGAAAGGTTTCCCAAGTGGGTCTTTGCAGTGTCTGTTTTGCACAGCTTCAGGGGAGAAAAAAAAAAAAAAGGTTGCATGACTCAGATTCATCCAGCTTCTTCTCCGCATATGCTGTTTCTTCCACTCCAATTTTGCATTCAGAACCCTTGCTCCAACAACTCCATTTCCTCCCTCCCTTTCTTCACCTTTATTTCTTCCTGATGAGCAATTCAGACAGCAAACCATTCCTCTCCTTCATTCCCATCAGTGACTCCATTCAAAGTCCTGCCCATGTTCTTATTTCCTTGGCAGAGCTATATTCAGTGAACACATTTGTTTCTCTAGCTGGGGAACAAAAATATCTGCAAGCAAACTCATTTCCCTTTCGAACTGCTAAGGAGAGTAGTGCTGGGAAGGGGGACGAAAAATGCTTTGTCAAATGTTAGAGGAACAAGAGAGACATCTTCTCCCCCTGATACCCACCTTGTATTATTATTGGGAGGAATCTGTTTGTCTCTCACTTCCTTGGGGACTTAGAAACATCTTGAAAAGATCTTTCACACAGGGAGATAACAAACTCACTGCAGAGCTGCATCAGAAAGGGAAAAATTACTTGGTAGTAATGATGTTTATCACCATCCTTTGTCCCAGTCCTACAAAGGAAGCTATCTGCCACATCAAGGTTTGTGTTGTGCTTTTTTTTTTTTGCCTGGCAAACTACGTGTTGTGCAAATTCAGTGCATGTAAGCTCAGCTGATGGAGTTTTTACCCCAAAAATGGGTTGAAAGGGGTGATAACATGGGTAGATATGATTTATTTAAGATAGGATTGATCTAATAATATACAGCATAGAGAAGGTCAGGTCATTTCAGCTCAAAGAATTGGAATGAGGGCTGTTCCTGCAGCGAAGCTTGGGCCAGATGTCTGTGGGACTCACTTCCACTGGACTGAACTTGTCAGTGGAGTCCATTCAGCTTTTCATCCCACCAGGACAGGAAAACACAGTTACATGGCACTGTCAGCTGCTGCTTTGAAGGAGACTTTGATTTCATCTGCTCTGCATGGATATTAAATAAAAAGTCTTGCAGTGCTTTAATGGGAAGGCCAACCCAGGTGTTTTGTCCTCAGGTGTCTTTCTCATCAATGGCTTGTAGCTGACACCAAACTGACTGGCTCCCATCCTCCATGCTGCCAGCAACCACATCCTAGAGCAGTAATTACCTCTTGCTAAAAGCTGAGAGAAGTAAATCTCATTCAACTGTTGCAAGTGGTGATGTACAAGCTGGCAAAGTGTGTGTGGGGAGCTACAGGCTGAGGTGATTTCCTGAGATGCACTTCCAACCCTATTCATAGAATCATTTGGGTTAGAAGAGACCTTAAAGATCATCTTGTTTCAACACCCTATTTCAACCTCCCACATCAAGTTGCTTGAAGCCCCATCCAGCCTGGCCTTGAATACCTTCAGAGGTGGGACAGCCACAGATTCTCTGGGCAACCTGAGCCAGGGTCTCACTACCTTCAGAGAGAAAAATTTCTTCCTAATACCTAATCTAAATCCCCCTTCTTCCATTTTGAAGTCATTGTCCTATCACTGCATACCCTGGTAAAAAGTCCCTCTTCATCTTAGCTAAAGGCCGCCTTCAGGTACTTGTAGGGTGCTATGAAATCTCCCCAGAGCCTTCTCTTCTCCAGGCTGAAGAACTCCAACACTCTCAGGCTGTTAATTCTATCTGCTTGCTCACTGGCAAGACTGAATCCAGAGTCCAGGGATGTGACCTCCAGTCCCCTGAATCTACTCAAAGTGCTGCTGAGATCCTCAGTGAATAGACCTCTGAAACATTCCCAACACTGAATTTATGAGACTAAAACAAAAAAGTTTCTGGTTCCAGTAGATGTTGAATCTGATATATTTAATCAGGATAGAAGTACCTATTTATCAGCTGTCTTTTTTACATTTGGGAAGAGAAAATTTACTCCTAAGTAGCTGTTAATGAAAATAAATATACATGTGAATTGCTTAAGACCTAAGTAAGTGACAGCCTTTAGGAACATGTCCACCAAATAATAGTTTCCTTTAAGATTTATCATATGTTGATTGAAATACCAAGATCAGCCAGCTTTAAGATGATGAAGACTTTTTCATTATGGTGAGAACAAAATGAAAAGAACAAAGAAAAATATTTTGATAGATATATCTGAAAAAAAAAATTTTGATGATTATATATGAAATATAAATAACAACCAGCTAACCAGCTGCAGAGAGCAAATTTCTAGACGATCATAGTTCAGTCTTCAGTATCTCCCTTGGATTTCATAATGAACATCAGAGAGCACTGACTGAAAAAAGGAGCAGGTATACAGCAGACAAATCCAAAGAGGTCAACTCTCCTGTTTCAACAGAGAGCTTCCTTTTACAAGAGAAAGATGTTTCTGTTAGAAATGTGCATAAATATATGACTTTTTAATAAGGGCATGTAGCTCATTACCCTCTGCAAATTAACCATATCTAATCATATATTTCCTAAAAAATAAAATAGCACATTGCATCTGTTAGTCTGCGTTCAAATGCAAACCAAATATGCACGAGTACTGCAGCATAAACTGTTCCATCTGTTTCCACAAATGTATAGTCACGCTGGTCACCCCCACATGCACAACAGAAGGGTCTTTCACTCCGAGCATCTGTCTGTGCTGAAGAACTGCATTTCAACTGGGAGTATTCAAGCTGGAGTTAGAGCAGTGCTGCTGTAAAGTGACTCCTCCTGAATCCAGGTGCCCATGCTGTGGTGGTCAACTCAGATGGATGGAATTAGGATCACTACAGGCTGAAGGAGTTGGGGTTGTTCAGCCTGGAGAAAAGAAGGCTCAGGGGGAACCTCATAGTAATTTATCAATACCTGAGGGGGTCCTACAGAAAGGCAGGGGAGGGACTTTTTAAAAAGATATCTCATGGGAGGACCAGAAATAATGGATGTAAATTGAAAGAGGGTTGATTCAGGCTTGACATAAGAAAGAAATTCTTTACAGTGAGGGTGGTGAAATGCTGGAACAGGTTGCCCAGAGAGGCTGTGGACACCCCCTCTCTGGAAATGTTAACCAACCATGCTGGATGAGGCACTGAGCAGCCTGATCTAGTGGGAGGTGTCCCTGCTAATGGCAGGGGAGTTGGAACTTGATCTTTAAGGTTGCTTCCAACATGAACTATTCTATGATTCTAAGTCTCTTTGTTTTTAGAATCATAGAATCACCCAGGTTGAAAGGGACCTTTCAGATCATCAAGTCCAAGCATCAACCCAACTCTGAAAAGAACCATCCCTAAGCCATATCTAGACTATTTGTCTACCCATCTCTTAAATACCTACAGGGATGGTGCATCAACCACTTCCTTGGGCAGGAGCTATTTCTAGAACTGATCTTCACCCTAAATTCTTAAAGAAACAATGAAAGAAATTCTTTGCAATTGTGGAGGGAATTGGGGGAAGATACTGGAGAACTCACAGAGTTAGGATTTGACACGCCATGTTTCTCTGAGATTCATCTTGTAATAATTCTAAGCAGGTCACTTCATATTTATTGAACTGCCATGTTTGAATCAAGTGGTTTCTTGATGCAAGAGGAGACTTACAAGCAGATCCAGAGCTGCATTCTGATGCACGTTAGTAGATGGGAAAGGCAAGATGCTATTATTAGAGAACACAAATTTTCCATTCAACATGTGAGAAGGTCACCACAGTTCTCACTTTCTCTTGCTCTTTCCCTCCATCCTTCACATCTCAGCCACTCACACCTCAATTGCTGTAAAATCATAACAGGCAACGGCTCTCCAAGAATCAATTCCTACTAATGGATCAAAAGCAGTGAAATACAGCCTATTACTGGGAAAATCACAGTCCGTGGAAACCATTGCATTCATACCAGGCTTTTTTTTAAAAAAAAACCAAAAAAACAATCTCTTCCCTTGTTTAGTTAGTCACAGTTATCACAGTTTCACCTGAACGCCCTTTCTGGCTCATCAGGCTTGAGGAATCATCCCCAGTGCAACAACTTGCTTTCTGGGTTTGAGAAAACCAAATATGTGCTTGGACTTTTCATCATGGACTAGTGACAACTGCACCATTCCACATCCATGAGAAGACTCTGGTGCTACCAGAGCAGTTCAGCAGAAGAACAGTCTCAACTATTCCCCTTAACAGTTGGTTTGGCTTTTGAAAATCTCAGATAATATCTTGGCAGGAGACCATGTGACATCATATATATGTATGTTGGTCCAGTACTTGGAGATGTTCCAAGTTCAGCTGTCCTGAGTAGAGAGATGCATCTAGAGAGTCTCTGGACACTTCTTTCAACCCTCAAAAAGCAAACTTCTGCAGATAAATGTAATCACCCTTGTTTTCTCCAGTTACCATCTTCTTTATGATTCCAGTAACATGGTCACTTGCAATCATAGAATCACCCAGGTTGGAAAGGACCTTTTAGATCATGGAGTCCAATCATCAACCCAACTCTGACAAGAACCATCACAAAACCATATCTCTTGAGCTCTATGTCTGCCCATCTCTTAAATACTTCCAGGGATGGTGCCTCAACCACTTCCCATAACAGCCTGCTCCAATGCCCAATAACCAAGAAATCTCTCAGTAAAAAAAATTCTAAATGCCTACTCTAAGGCTGTCTTGGTGCATCCTCTTGTCCCAATATTCATGACTTTTTTTCTGGGCAAAACAGAATCATTCTTCTCATGGGCTGGTCTTAGCTTGGAATATCAAAGTGAATGGAGAAATGGCAGCTTTATGAAGCACAGTAAAATTCCCAAGCGTTGTGGGACAGATGCCCTTAGTCCTTACAAGATTAAAAAATACATCCTAAAACATAAGCAATAGTGGGTACACCTCAGGGACTGGGGACTGGTGAAGGAAGATGGTGTGGAGAAAGATCTGTCCCAGCTGGCCACTGGTGCCAGGGCTGTCCTTTTAATTAGCTGTGTGTATATATATCTATATACATGTATATAACACACACTGTACCTCTTTATCAGCAGAATGGGTTCACTAAATATATGTCAACTGAAATTACTTTAGAAAGAGCCTCAACACAGCTTCCCACCTGCTTCCCTACAACAGCTGCCCAGACTCTGTAAAACACATCAGATGAGAGACACCGTAGAGCTACAGCACAACACTATTATTGCATCTAACAAATGAACAATCAGATCCAAACTGACCGGGGACTGAGCATCTGAGGCAAGAGGAGAATCCTTTGGGGAGACCATTACCATGAAAGTAATACAATTCAGCATTTGTACCAGCCACTCTGAGAGTCAACAGCAGTCAGCCCGCTACGAGCATCCTTTTAAATATCATCTTTCATTTCTTAGCAAACAGCAATATCCTATAATGACATTAGGACAGGAAAAGGAGGGGATGCACAGCAACCAGGCACACAGGCAGGAGGCAATGTGTGCAAGTAGGAGAATAAAAAGAAAACTCTTAGGAAATTTGTGAGTTTTCTGAAAAACAAGGACAACAATAAATCAGGCTGAGATGAATCTTGGGTAACAGGCAAGTAACAGAGACCACTAGGGAGATGCCCAGAGAAGCTGTGGCTGGCCCATCCCTGGAGGTTTCAAGGTCAGATTAGATGGAGCTTTGAGCAACCTCATCTAGTGGGAGGTGTCCCTGCCCAGGGCCCTCAGTACAAAAAAGACATAGAGATTTTGGAAAGGGTCCAGAGGAGGGCCATGAAGATGATCAGGGGGCTGGAGCACCTCCCCTATGAGGACAGGCTGAGGGAGTTGGGCTTGTTCAGCCTGGAGAAGAGAAGGCTGCAGGGTGACCTCATTGCAGCCTTTCAATACCTGAAGGGAACCTACACCCAGGAAGGGAGTAAACTCTTTGAAAGGGCTGACAATAGCAGGACTAGGGGAAATGGATCCAAGTTGAAGGAGGGAAGATTTAGGTTGGATGTTAGGGGGAAGTTCTTTACTAGGAGAGTGGTTAGGTCCTGGAACAGGCTGCCGAGGGAGGTTGTGGATGCCCCGTCCTTGGAGGTGTTCAAGGCCAGGTTGGACGGGGCCCTGGGCAACCTGATCTAGTAAATGTGTTTGTTTGGTGGCCCTGCTAGGCAGGGGGATTGGAGCTGCATGATCCTTGAGGTCCCTTCCAGCCTGGGTCATTCTGTGATTCTGTGATTTCTAAGATCTCTTTCAACCCAAACCATTCTATGATTCTATAATTCTGTGGCCATGGGAAGCAGCCTTCAGCCAGAGTCCTGCTGGTGCCATGATGCTGTTTCCATACTTGGAACAAACTCAAAGTCTAGCAAATATGCATGGAAGAAATACCAGTGGAAGAGGTATCTGAATATCTCTGTGGTGGGTATTTGTTCCATATTCAAGAGAAAAAGGGGAAAGAAAGAAGAAAGAATGAAACCTGCTTTGACCATTAAATATAACTCTAGGGAAAATGCAGTGTAGAAATAAATTAAAACAGCTGCCCAAGAATTTGTAAAGCTTTGACTTGGTAGTGGAAAGGCAGTGAAGGTCTCTCTTAAAAATTTTCTTCATAAGGTTATCTTTTTAATATGCAAAAAGAGCAGCAAGCTATCGATTAGCCTTACATTGCACTGCACTGATTTCCTGGACAAGCTCAATATCAATAGCTCAAAATCTGGGAATAAACCAATAAACATGGACTGCAGTTGACTTTAACTATAACCTTCACACCACACCAGTGGCAAAAGGGAAAAGAAAGCACTGAGGACAATAATGAAAACTCTCATTTTAGCACATATTAATATCCTCAGCCACTAAACACTTCCTCTGAGATTTTCATTGCAGGAGCAAATTGGTCAAGACCCAGAAGATCACAGTGTGAGATGCTGGTTTTGGGATCCAAGTGTCTCCAACCATAGGAACCTTTTACTAGGACTGGGGTATGCCACAAATAAAGGTGTTTAAAGGTAGAGGACTTGGCTTCAGAGGACTCTTGCTTCAGACACTTCTTGTCCCACCTTGCACAAATCTGTTCTGCTCTGAACTTTCATTTCCTTCCTGGCAATATTAAACCTTCTTTTCTCCTCCTCACCCATATTCTGATGACCATGTTCAATAATGAAGTATTTAAACTGAAATTGTTGTGGAAAAAAAATGGCAATTTGGAATGTTATGGAAAAGGGGGTTAATATAAAGCCTAGATGGATTTCATCTCTCATACTGAGGGCTGGAGGAGGAGAGCAGGGAAAGGATTGGGCTGCAGACTCTAAATTACATCAGCCAGGTAAACACCAGGGAGGGAGCAGAGGTCTTTAAGCTAAAAGATGATGTTGGCACAGGAGCAGCAGGCTATAAATAGGCCAGAAATAAATTTAGACAGGAAACTAGGAAGTTTCTAACCATTTAGAGAATTCATTCTGGAATTCCTTCCCAGTCAAATTAGACAAGGCAATAACCAGTTTCAAGACAGCTGTGAACAGGCTTATGTGGGACTCTGCCTCTTGTATTTGAGGGATAGAGTTGGTGACCTTGAACATCCCTCTTAATCCCACATTCCTCTTTCATTTCTGTATCATCCAATGCCTGCAGTGTCCTGTACAACATGCCAGGGAGAGCTGTGTCAGACAGGTCACTTCTTCATCCTGGCAGCCCCTGTTTTAATCCACTGCCAGTTCACAGGGCTGAGAGCCATGACAGTGGGAAGGGATCAAAGAGGAGCCATATTTGAAGGCTTCCTTCCTGTGCAGGAGAGCAGAAAGCTTTTTAATTGCAAACTATCCCAGACAGAAAAGATGTCTCTGCATTCAGCACAGGAATACAGGAACAAAGAAATTAGAAAGTAGCTTGAAATTCATCTACCTGACTACTGCTTCCCTTTTGGTTTATGTATTTTTGCTTCATTGCAAATTCTAGGCATTCAATGAAAAGTCAGAGCCCTGCTGGGCAAAGGGCTGCTCATTTCATGTTCAGGAACAATCCTCATCCTCAAGGAACTGCAGAGCTTGCCAGGAAAAGAGATTATTGTCCTTACTTCACACATGAGGAACTGCAACAGGGCTCCATTAAAGCTCTGAATTTCTAAAAATGGCCTCAACTCATGCCCTTACAAATTAAATCTTACTTTTTCAGCTTCTCTGAAAATACATGCAATTGAGTATGAAGCCTGAAACCAAAAAATTATGTCTTTTTTTTTCAGTAAGCATGTTGCTGTGCTGCTTCTCAGATGAAATGTGATTCTATGATCTTTTTTCTCCTGGACTCAAACTACCACTCCTGCTGCAGTGTGTTTTTCCTGTCTAGTGTCCACCTAAGCTACTTTCATCCCACTCCAGGACACAGCAAACCTAACAATTTCAACTTGCCTGCATTAGGTAGAACTGCCTAGCCACAGAATTATAGAATTAAAGAATTGCCTTTGTTGGAAGTAACCTTTTGGATCATCTGGCCCAGCCATCAACCTAACTCAGATAAGAACTATCACTAATTGAAGCTGTATCTCTAAGAAATATGTCTACCCATCTTTTAAATACCTCTAGAGATTGTGCTTCAGCCACTTTCCTGAGCAGCCTGTTCCAAAATAGCCACAATCCAGCCAAGCACTATGTGGTTTAAGAACTACAGCAAAAATGCTGCTCTCACTTCTTCAATCTAATACAACCTGGATCTGAATGCTTCCTGTTCTCTACTTTTTCAAAATATTTAGTCCCTATATTTTTAGCTTCCTGCCTTCATCACTGATGCTCCCTACTTAACAGAATGATCATTGTCCCCTGATGACCATTTAGTTCAGCAGGGATGGCTTAGTATTTGTACCTAGCATTTGCCCTCAAAACTTTTGACATGGGATAAGAGAGAAAAACAATTAAAACATAATATTCTGCTACATGATGATAATTTTCCCTCATTGGTGAACATTAGGAAATAGCATTATTGTAAAGACCCAATTACCTTTTTTATGAGCATTGTATATTTGGAAAGTAATAAAACTGAGTTATAAAACTCAGATGATTAGCAATCTCAGAGATGCTCTGCATTTTAAGAGTGGGGGTAGAATATTCTTTTAATTGCATCTGAACACAGCCCAACCAATGATTAGTTACTTTCAAAGCAATAAACGTTACCTGGGAAGCAATAAAAGGAATTGCAGGGAACTTATTTGATGGATGATTCCCAGATGACATAAGGCAAAAGGAAGGGAATGTGGTTTAGTAGTTAAAATAATGACCTAGTAGTCAGGACTCCCACTATCTCATCCAAGCTGTGAAGCTGACTTACTAGATGCTCTTGGGTTGAACTTTCCATTTTATTCAGTATTAAAATGGGTCTAATAATATTCAGAGAACCAATGTGAAACTAAGTAATGCAAGTCTTTGTCAAGACTTTGAAAGTTAGGATGAAAGAAGTCATTACAAATATAAAAGTGTAAGTGGCTAAAAAACACAGAAGTATTTTGTTGAAGTCTGACTGTGTAAAATGGTAGCTTGATAATGGCTCCTGACATCTGCAGGTCAGAGATCAGCTGCCTAATTGTACCAGGAGAAAAAGAAATCTCTTTAATTTCAGTTCTTACAAGATTTAGTGAAGCCTCATCTCACTTTCAGTGATTTGGAATCACAGAATCACCCTGGTTGTAAGGGACCATCTAGTCCCACCATTTACCTAACTGAGAAGGAACATCACTAAACCATATCCCTAAGCAATATGGCTTCTTGCCTCTTAAATACCTCCAGGGATGTGGCCTCAACCACCTCCCTGGGCAGCTTGTTCTGATGCTTAATAACCCTTTCAGTGTAAAAATTTCCATAATATCCAGTCATATCTTCCCTGGAGCAAACTGGGGGCTGTTTGCTCTTGTCCTATTCTCTGTTGTTTGGGAGAAGGGACCAACCCTCACCTCTCTACATCCTCTTTTCAGGCTCCTGTAGGTAGCAATAAGGTCTCCCCTCAGCTTCCTTTTCTCCAGGCTGAACAGCCACAGCTCCCTCAGTCACTCTTCAAGATTTATTCTCCAGGATCCTCACCAGCTTTGTTGTCCTAATGTTTGCATTTCCATAATACCAGCTTTGGCATTACAACCCAAACCTGTTAAGTGCAACCACAAGCCTCCCACACCCTGGAAATATCCACTTCTCCTTTGCTAACAGCAGAACAAGTGAGCAGAAATCATAAAAGAAGGACATGCACAAGTTCCTTGGCAGAGCATCCTTGCAAAGCATCCTACAAAGCTGAAATCAGAGCAAGAACCACCCATGACTCATGATGGACCACGGAATTTCTACCACAATGTTTTTTCAAATTCCAGATAGAACAACCAAGATGAAAGAAAATGAAGAAAGAAGGGAGAATAAACCTGGTGTTTTTACATACCTTTGTAAATTTTTCTATTGCCTTATCCTTCAAGACTAAGAACAGATGTGTCACTAATGGGGCTGTTACCCCATTAGTCATCTCTATTCCTAGAACTGTTTTGGAAGCAATGAGTAGTACAAATAAAGAAATGAGGATTTAGACACATGATAAAGATGAATCTATTGGGAAATATAAAATAGCGGAAGGTGTAGAAGCAGCCAGAGACAAGTCCACCTCTTAGGTTGGTTCTTTTTCCAACACAGCTAGAAAAATGTGGCCTCTGGCTGCCCTTTTTGAGCACATGGAGGCCATTTAGAAGTGCAGAACTGGATTGTTGTGTCCCCCCAAGAATTCACATCCAAAAAGAAATACGTCTTATCATTTGCTGGATACTTTAAAAAAAGAGCTGTAGGGGACTTCTTTCTTTTTCATCCATACAAGTCCCTGTGCAAACCTGAAAACAAAAGTATTTTTAGAATCTTTGGAACTGATTGTCCTCATTTCCTCCACCACAGCCAGTTTTGGGTGGATATCAAACTTTGTAAGCATTATTTTAGCTTTGCATAACTCTTTTCATAGATACCAGAACTCACTTAGCATATGAAAAACACAACCTGACTCAGATGAACATTTTCCCCCAAGTCCAGGCTGTGATCTGAGGGGACAAACACTGTCCATTAAACTAATTAGATCATTTCCTTCCACTGATATGAAAAGTCTGCAAGAAAATGAGATTACATGCATGCTTGGGTTACTAGTTTCTCTGTTTCTGTGCCAAAATATTTCTTCTCCTTAATTAAAAAGAATTTTGACCAAGGTGCTGCCAGAATTATACCATCTCTTTGTATGCAGGAACTTGATATTGCAGTGTTTTATTCTGTGATGCAGCTTTCTGAGTACTTGACATAACAGTGTCCTTTGATATCTAATGCTTGTACAACAGCAGGGGGAGGAAAGTTCTGTTATAGATTCATAGAATCATAATATCAGTTGAATTGGAAGGGACCTTCCAAGGTCATCTAGTCTGACTCCCCTGCAGTTAGCAGGGACATCCTGCAGTAGATTTGGTATCTGAGAGTTTCACCAAGTCTAGACTTGAATGTCCTCACACATGGGGCTTCCATCACCTCTCTGGGCAACCTGTTCCAGTGTCTCACCACCCTCATAGTGAAGATCTTCTTCCTAATGTCTAAACTATACCTGCCCTGCTCTAGTTTAAAACCATTGTCCCTCATCCTCTTGCTACATGATCTGGCTTTTGTATAGACTCCCTTCAGGTACTGGTAGGCTGCTATGAGGTCTCCACATAGCCTTCTCTTTCCCATATTGAACAGCCCCAACTCTTTCAGCCTGTCCTCACAGCAGAGCAGCTCCAGCCTCCTGATCATCCTCATGGCCCACCTCTGGACCCTATCCCACAAGTCCCTGTTATCCTTGTGCTGAGAGCATCAGAGCTGGACACAGTACTTCAAGTGGGGTCTCATGAGAGCAAAATTACAGGGCAGAATCACCTCTCTCATCCTGGTGGCCACAGCTCTTCTGATGCAGTCCAGGATATGGTTGGCTTTCTGGGCTCTTCACAGATCCTGAGATGGTTTTTTGATACCATCTGGATTTGGCTTTTTAAGATAATTTTTAGTAAGTATTCACATGGCACAATGCACCTCCACCAGTTTTGAATGCAAAACACAGCCAGCATCCTGGAGCTGTCTGTCCTTCTCCAGTGAAGCTGAGGACCACTGCTCCCATCTTCTCCGCTTCACTTAAGTGTCTGCAGCCAGATGGCACAGATCTGGAGCAAACCCCAGAAGATCTCGCTGGGATATATAAGCAAGAGCTTAAAATGAGGCATAGTCCTCAGCAAGATCAGGTCCTCAGAGGATAATGCTACAAGATGCCAAAAAACCTTTATGGTTCATTTAACCATCAAGAGCGTAGGATATTCAGCATTTTGCCAAGCTGGCCTCTCCAGCTGTGTTAGATTGGGTTTGATTGCTCTTCATTCGCTCATGTTCATACCCCGTTTCAATTTGATTTGAACAAAACCCAAGCCTCTGAAGGCTCTCTGCTGAGAGCTCCACAAACCTACCCAGTTCTGCCTGGAAATACAGAGAAAAAAAATAATAAAAATCTCTCAGCTGCAGTTTTAAAGCACAGAATCGTGACGGTTCCCATTTAGCTGCTGGTTTTCACATGCCGGGCATTGATGGCAGAAAAACCTGAAGGGGAAGAAAGTACAGAAAATCAGAGAAAAGCCATTTGAAGAAGGATTATGGAAAACCCAGAAGCAGAGTGAAGGGAAGAGATGAAAGCGTGTATTTTGATGGCATGCTCATTACAGTCAATGATAAAATTCCTATTGACTTTAATAGCACATGATCAGGCTTCCCATGTGTAAAGTTAATATTGAATGGGAAGCAGCCTAGCTTCTGAAGAATTCTTCTGGTGCTACCAGCTGGAACTTAAAAAAACCATATTAGGAGCAGACTTTTCATTGCCTTGTAGTTTAGCTGTGTATTGGTAAAATTCAGGTTCAGAGAAGGTCCAAAAAGGTTTGTTTGATGCAGGAGCATTTTAATTCTATTTTAACTCACTTTGCACCAATTTAAATGATTTTTTATTTTACAAAGAACCAAAGAAACAAGTCAGCCTTTTTCATTTTTAACTCACTAGCTCTCAGGCTACTTTGTGCTCTGCCAAATGAGCTGAGGATCTGAGGGGCACAGATTACAGGGTGGAAAAGTAAGGATTCATAAATCCACTCTCGTTTTGCAGACAGGGGGTGGCGGGGAAGGAAAAAGCATGTAAGAGATTTGCAGTCACTCAGCTTCCAGGAGGTTCAACTACCTTTTTTGTTGAAATAAGACAAAGCCACCACGTCTGACTTATTTGCTTCCATAGCCACAGATACTGTGACTTAATCCAGATTCAGTCTGCATTCTTGAACCTCTGAGCAATTGTTGGCAAACCCCATCTGAGTGCTGGGGTTGCAGCTAAACGTTTTCACAAACATCTGCTAGGGCTGCCTGATAACCACCTTTATTTTCTTTCGGTTTTTTGGGGTTTTTTTTGATGTGTGTGTGAGGTTTTTTAGATTCAGAAATCTATTTTAAAAGCACCAGAACAATAACATTCAAGCCATGGCATAGTCTCTAGAAGCTGGTAACCCTCACTGCTTAATTGCAAGGAGCATTTGAGTTTTGGACATCATCCCAGTTCATACTGTTATTAAGGTGATGGGGGAGCTGTAAACTAGGCTTATTGTATCTACATTCTGTGATCCTCTGCATCTGACATTCCTAGATACAACATGGGAACAAAAATGCTTTATTTTTCTTGTTTTCTCCACTGAAGTCCAGATGACAGTAGATGGAATAAGTTAATGAGGATGTAAGTGACTTTTCCCCACATTATTTCAATGTTCCTTCATTTCTTTTCCACTGAGTATATATTGCTCCTGACTTTTTATTCTAATCTCAAGTGCTGTTTTTTCTAGGCACTCTGTCCAACTCCAGAAGTAGCTGCATTTTGATGGATAATGATGTGTCTCTCAGATGTTCTTACACTTCTTTCAGAGCATTCAGTCACAAGCAAAGGAATTTAATGACCCTGCCCTGTCTTACACCTGCTCAGGCTCCAACAAGAGTCAGTGTATGACAAGAAATTAAATTTAAAAAAATTACTTCTGCAAAAGATGTAAAAGGCTTTTGGATTCAGTCAGGTAATATAAGTAATTTTCCTGTGTCTGCATGAATGTAATTCCAGTTTGCCACCATAAGGAGAAGAGAGATTATTGACAATATGTAGTGTAGAGTCTGTATACTCTCAAGATTATCAACTAATAATGGTTGATATGAACAAGGTTATGAATTTTTATACACATGCACACTCACAAATGCTCAAAAATCCCTCAAAAAGCTTGAATATTTCCAACTCATCAGAGGCTCTTCCCTCATCATTTCAAGTTTTCTGGACTGTTAATTTTAATTTTCTCATTCATTTTGTCGAAATTGTTCATTATCTCATCACTGTCGAAGTAAGTTGAGGCTTGTTGAAAGCACTCACTATGAAGTTGTCTAACATCCAGAGCTTTGAAAAGTTGAATGCACTTCCAAAACTATTAAGAATTACATTTTCTGTGTTATTTGACATGGCTAAGAAAGCCCCACATCCAAAAGCTATTGTCAGGATAACGAAGAAATACAGAGAAACAAATTAGCTTCAGGTCTGTGCTGGTTTTGCACAGTTAGTAAATGCTATGCTTCAAATGTCCTGGTATTTGCATAACTCAATGCAACACGACCGATAAGAACAGCCAAGTAGAATTTATTTATGGCCCATTTTCATTATTGCAGGGAAAGTGATTTCACTGCGTCGTTGAAAATGGATTATTTTTTTTTTCTCTTGCATTACAAAACTCTCCTCATCTAGAGCATATTGAGAATACATCTCATTAGCATACATAAACTGATAAGTTTGCGAGGCGTTTTTCTCTTGTGCCAGAGTAAGGTCCAGGCCCCAAGACAAAATAAAATGAAGTATTATTTTAAGTCAAAAAAATTCTCAGTGACAGCAGGATTGATGTTTTCTGCAGAGTGGATATCAGCTGTGTCTGAAGGAGGGCAGAGACAAGCACTAGTCCCAGCCCTCTGCTGATGCTGCAGTGCTGAGTCACCTGGAAATCCATGCTCACACACAGACAAGCCCCTCTCACTATCACGAGGTCCATTTCAATCCTCCATTTCACTCCATTTCTGCTCTGCAGGTAGAGAAACACCACATTGCTTCAGGTAGAGAAACATCTCCAACATGCTTTCCCCCTCCTTGCTGCATACAGGGGACTGCATTTCTGGTTTTACTCCACTCATTCCTCATCGCAGGATGGATCAGGTCATGGTTTCCTCTAGATATGAGGTTGGTGGGTCCCATAGATTCTGTGTAAGAGCAAGGACCTCCCTGTTGGGGAGGGTCCAGAGGAGGGCCATGTGGATAATACAAGGGCTGTAGCACCTCTCCTATGAGGACAGTCTGAGAGAGTTGGGGCTGTTCAGCTCAGAGAACAGAAGACTCTGAGGAGACCTCAT